>JASMMZ010000012.1:2287858-2478267 GCA_038502455.1 Anisogramma anomala | reverse complement strand
CAGTCAACGTGTCATCAATTTCTCACCATCGCCATGGCTACCCGCAAGGTCCGCGTCAAAAAACTCAACGTCAAATTGCCTCTTGATGTTCACATCGAAGGTGACGGCGCCATCGATGCATCCGATTATCATGAACTCACGCACGAGCTTCATGTGGCAACCGGTGTTGATGCCGCCGAGGAAGGGGTACGTACTGAATCACGTGCTTTCCACGTGACACCCCAACTCCTTGTCGCTGCCTAGCAGCGCAGCCTCGCATGGCCTTGCCCGGCCTTGCAGCCTCATCTCATCTGGGCCTTGAACATTGCCTAACCTGCCCAATCACAGGAAGTCCATCTGCAGGCCATTCTCAAAACAACTCAGAGGTCAGATGCAGAGAATGAAATCCCAGTAGGAATACCACCCGTCCCCAGCGAGCTCAACTATGATGAGCTGTACCCCTCGGGGTGGCAGACTCCAGCCAATTATATACGATTCTCCTCCACCGTCGAGGACTGCATTAGTTGTCCCTACGACATGACAGAGGAAGATGACGTCTTCCTCAAGTCATACAATGCCAAGTTTCCAGCCGCACAGCAGCTCTCCGAGGATGACTTTGAGCGCATCATGGATGTCTTTGAGGAGACCGCCTCCTTCTCCACCCCCTTTGCCGCCGTTGACAAGAGCATTGCGCCCTACAGCGACATGGTATCCGGTCTGGCACGCCTCGAACCCCTCATGCCCAACGCCAAGAACCATGCGAAGGAGCTGTATGAGTATTGGAAAACGCGCAGGGAGGCCTGCCATGGTCCCCTGCACCACGTGGTCAAGCACGAGACACAGCAGGAAACCGATGACCTGGACCCGTACATCTGCTTCCGCCGCCGCGAAATTCGTCAGACCCGAAAGACGCGGGCTCGCGATGTCCAGAGCGCAGACAAGCTCAAGCGCCTTCGTAGAGAGTTGGAGACGGGGCGCAGCCTCATCATCGAGTCGTGTGAGAGGGAACTCCAGAAGAAGGACATGCTGCAGTTGGACAAGGACGTGTTCGAGACCCGGGCCAGCCTTAGGGACCTGAAGGTGAGGTTAGGCATCAAAACCAATGATACCGACCTCTGGAATCAAAAAGTAAGCAATGACCACCCAATTACTTGTGACCGTCCCCATCCGCTGACGATGATGTTCAGGAGGAGCCAACTGTCAAGAAGAGAAGCCAAGAGGCCTCTGCTGCCCACAGGGCCGCGACAAATGCCGTGCGCCAAAGCCAACGAAACCCAAGCGCCCATTCTGCCGAGATGGACCTGCCTCAACAGCAGGCTGTTAAGCAACACCGCATGGATGAACTTCTTAGAGACGTGGAGGCCAAAGTCCAGAATCATCAAAAATGGAACAGGAACCATGTGGATCTCACCAACGGACCTCTCACACCAGTCCGGAGTCCATCTCGCAAGCCATTCAGGGCCGCGCAGGCTCAGTATTTGATGACACCGCCAGCTAGTAGCGCATCAGAGCAGTCGATGGAAGAGCCCGAGCCCATGGATCTTGATGACCCCACACCGCCCGCGATTTTCCAGTTCATAGGCGCTCCTGTGGACGAAAATGACCCTCTCAACGCTCCTAGGGTTGCGTATAGGCGACGCATTGGGCGGGGCAACCACGTTTGGATCGACAGGCGGACAGTGTCGAATGCGATGCCGAGTGCGCACCAAGATATGGACTCGGTGTGGAACACAAGGCACGAGTCGGACCAATGGAAGTATGACCAGGACGATAGTGAGGGCGAGCAACCCAGGTATGTGGTGGACCCATACGATACGCGCTGCATCAAGTTCCGTGCAACGATTCCATTTGGTTCCAGCGAGTCTCGGCGGCCGCACAGACCAGCAGGGTATATCAACGCCGCGCAGCAAGAAAATGCCGCAGCTCAGCAAGCCGCCATGCTGGCCGAAGCAGCAGCGAGGCAAGGTGTGCCCGCACACAGACCACCGGAGGGCTGATCAGGCTGTCTCTGTTCTTGCAATCATTTTACCCCTTGCACACTGTTTTCCAGACATTGTATACCCTTTTGCAGGCCGGCGAGCGTTGGCGTAAGATTTGGCTTTCGGACGGGCTGGTTTAGAAGGCGGTGGGCCGTGGAATCTGTGGCTAAATAAAGATATAAAAATCATGGAAAAGAAAACGGTATGTGTGTCGCTGGCAGCTTGAAAGCTGAGGGGTTCCGACAGGGGAGGAGAACAGGCTCAGGGGAGGAGAGATCAGGCAGACCTTAGTAGCTGTCAATGAAATAAGAAAAGCATCTTTTTTGGTGTATCTGCATTGGCAATCCTGTTCTGATGTGACTGATGTGATGCTGAAGATTTTGTTACTGCTGGGAGAGACCTGGAGAGAGAGTCAGATTTGTGTGCTCTTTCGTCACCTGCAGGTGGTTGTGGTGTGCTTACCTGATGACTGGTGATGCGGTGCTTGTGGGCTTACACAGACGCCGTTGGCTGGGACGCTCTCCTTATGCTATGGGAGGGGATGGGGATCTGCTGTCGCATCATGCTCGTGTGTTTCTTAGCCAAGGGGTGTTGCTGTCGCTTTTCAAGGCCAAGGCGCGCATCGCATATATGGAGGAGTCGCGCGTCGCCGAGGGGGTTGTGGTGAGATTGTCTCCGCTTGCATGGGCGCACGAGTTCGAGCAGGTGTTACTACGGGTGCCGGTTGGACTGCGCTGGAAGAAGAAGGTGGTTGTCGGTCCATGGCGAAAACAAATATGTGTTATGCGAGAGGGAGGAAGAGGAGGAGGAAGAGGAGGATGTCGGGGGAAGCAATGAGGATTGCAATACACCAGGGAGAGAAAGTGGGGTCTGGAGAAAGAGATGTGAGTTCGACACCCCGGCCGGCAGGGTTGGTAGGGCCGCTGTGCGGGTCAGGGTCCTGCTGACAGTACCTAGGCTTTCCAATGATCTCCATGCTCCTTCTGGAGGATGCCTGTTTCACTGATCAGTAGCACTATTGGACTTGGTGTGACATGCACCAACCAACGCCCCTCCAGGGTCCTCCCCATTGTCTTGAACAACTAACCACCATTCGGTCCCCCCCCACTAACGTTCTACATGTAAATAAAACCCATTTTCTAATTAACCTACTGTTTCACTTGAAAACTACCCACCCCTCCAGCACCAATACGAAAAAGTCCTTTGCCTCCTCAAATCACCCTCACAATCAGACCTCCTCTGAGACGAGGCCATCACACACGCCACCCAGCCTCCCACCATGTCACCCTCCCCACCCTCACCGCCAAAGAAACGCCGCCTCCTCGCCCTTGGCTGCGAAGGCTCCGCCAACAAACTCGGCATCGGCATTATCTCCCACCATGCCCCAGACACCACCAACACCACAACACCAAACGAGCGCCGTGCCCTCCCCCCGCAGCAGTCCGACGCCTGCGTCCTCGCCAACATCCGGCACACCTACAACTCGCCCTCGGGCACCGGCTTCCTGCCCAAGGACACCGCCGCGCACCACCGCGCCCACTTCTGCGCTACCACCCTCGCCGCCCTGCGCGCCGCGGGCATCACCCACCCGGCCTCGCAGATCGCCTGCATCGCCTACACGCGCGGCCCGGGTATGGGCGGGCCCCTGACCGCCGTCGCCATCGCGGCGCGCACGCTCGCGCTCCTCTGGGGCACCACCACCACCACCACCACCACCACCACCACTGCGCCCGCCGCCCCCACCGCCAAGCCGCTCGTCGGCGTCAACCACTGCGTCGGCCACATCGAGATGGGCCGCGCCATCACGGGCGCGCACAACCCGGTCGTGCTGTACGTGTCGGGCGGCAACACGCAGGTGATCGCGTACGCCGCGCAGCGCTACCGCATCTTCGGCGAGGCGCTCGACATCGCCGCCGGCAACTGCCTTGACCGCTTCGCGCGCACGCTGCGCATCCCGAACGCGCCCGCGCCGGGGTTCAACATCGAGCAGCTCGCGAAGCGCAGCGCCGGCGCCGCCGGCGGCCCGGTGCTGCACGACCTGCCGTACGCGGTCAAGGGCATGGACTGCAGCTTCAGCGGCATCCTGGCGCGCGCCGACGACCTGGCCGCGCAGATGGCGGCGGGCGGGACGGCGCGCGCGGTGGTGAGCGGCGCCGAGGAGGCCGAGGTGGCGATCACGCGCGAGGACCTGTGCTTCAGTCTGCAGGAGACCATGTTTGCGATGCTGGTCGAGATCACGGAGCGCGCGATGGCGCATGTCGGCAGCGACCAGGTGCTGATTGTGGGCGGCGTGGGGAGCAACGAGCGGCTGCAGCAGATGATGGGCGCCATGGCGCGGGACCGCCGGGGCAGCGTGTATGCGACGGACGAGCGGTTTTGCATCGACAACGGCATCATGATTGCGCATGCTGGGCTGCTGGCGTATGAGACCGGGTTCAGGACGCCGTTGGAGGAGAGTACGGTCACGCAGCGGTTTAGGACGGACGAGGTCCATGTTCAATGGAGAGACTGAGGCCCTTGGCTACTAGGGTGGGATTACACACCAGGAGATTCCTACAGAAGGGAAACGTCTGCGAGCTTCGCAAGGGCACTCCAACCAAAATCAGAGACAAAGTGAGAGAAGGTAACTCCGAAAACCAGACTGCATCTCGGCAGGCACGGCCGCCGGGAATTCGACCGTAATCACACCCTCTAAGCGGCATTGAGCACACACCGAGATGAGCTATGTTGATGGGATATTGGTTGCATGTGCCGGGATATCCTCGAAATAATAAACGCCTAGGTTGGATTACTCCCCCCCCTGCCCCAACCCCCTTTCCCAATGGCCTGGTTCCTTATTATTTAATAACACCCTTCCCAGTGACTTCCGGGCCAAGGTGTAGGAGGATCAGCTGCCACCTGCTCATTAGGCTACGCGAACTCTGTCCATAAAAACAAAAACACACTTTCAACTGGCAACCGGCTTGTACATAATCGTGGTGACGTACTGCTTGGAAAGTTAGTGTTCTACCGCCCGAGACTAACCAAATGACACAACTTACCTTGTCCCTATACCTTGTGGTAGCAGACACTGCCAAGGTGCCTCCCTTGATACTGCTTGTGGCCAGATGGTTCAAGGTCGTATGATTCGGCATGTTCAGGACGCTATTATCGTCCTTCAACAACGTAGCAGCATTCAAGATCGGCTTGGCCAAGAATCCTGGCAGGCTAGGTGGCGTGTCCAACTTCTCTATCGCTGCCACGGCCAACTGGGTCCTGGCCTGACCCTCAGGGCTTGAGTCTTCGCGTTCGTAGTCTTCGAGATACTGGGGGAAGACGCGTGAGAATGCCTCGGGGGGTGGCAGCTGTTTGTGTACACGCTGCTGCGGCTCCTCCTCCTTCGTCTTCTCCACGTTCTCGTGCTGCTCCTTCTCCTCTGCAGGCATTGTAACAGCTGCGGGAATCACCGTCACATCTCCCTGGCTGGATGCATCCTCAGAGACAACTTCGATGTAGTTGACAAGGTTGTTGCCGAAGTCCACTGTGGTAGGCAGGTCGGGCGAGGTCTGCATCTCGTTATCCACCAGAAAGCGGATATGATGTGTACCGGGAAACACCTTGACTTTGGCAGCAAAAACGCCTGGCCGTCCCACGCTACAGATCATGTCAGCCATATGTTAGCAGAGTAGTTCTTCTGTGAGATAACATTGGACAGCGCAGGAGCTTACGCCCAGCGTGGAGTTTGGTAAACTCGCGTAACCACACCACCACAACATACACGCAAGGCTTGATAGAACTCACACCGGATGGAGCCTTTGCTTGCGGTTCCATGAGAATATGGTACCCGTAATGTAGACCTTCTCTCCACCGCGGGTCCAGTATATTGTCGCGAACACGGTCGGCCTGCTCTTGTCCACGCGCAGTTCTTCAGTGTCGTCCTCGTCTATGGTCGATGTGTTGCTCAGGTTCGACGTCTTCCTTGGCAGAGTGTCGCCTTCAAAATCAAGTGGGTCCACAGTCTCGTCAACGTCGGCAGGCGCGATGATGGGCGAACCCGGAGTATGCACCTCCTCCTCGATGGGCAGCGGCAGGCGAGGCGGGCGCCCTATGAAGGACATGTTAGACACGCTGCCGTGGCTATGGATGCCCGTTTCGCTAGAGTCGAGGGGTGATGAGGGCGTGTTCCCTATGGGGGCCGAGTCGGCAGCAGCTGCAGTAGTCGAGGCGGCGTTCGGGTTGGGCACGTCGACGGGCTTGCTGGGCTCGGCTTCGGTGGCGTTGTCGGCGTTGTGCCGAGCAAATGCGTGTCTGGATTCTAGAGGCCTCGAGGCGGCACCAGCAAGGCCAGAGCCGGATCTGGTGGAGCCAACAGGCGAGGCTGCGAGGGAGGTGATGGGCAGAGCTGAAGAGTTTGTGATATCGGTAGAGCCATGGGCTTCGGCTAGCGAGGCCTGGGCCGGGGCGACAGCCCTGTGGTTATGAACGGAGATGGGAGCTCTAGTGCTGGTGATCCGGGAGTGCGAGGCTGAGGAGGGAGAGGCCGAGACTGGGCCAGAAGCGGAAGAGGACTGGTGCTTGGGGGAAGTCGAGATCCGGGAAGCGTGGTGACCCCCACCTTCCTTAGTGGTGGATGGTTGGTTTCCCATGTCGCCGGTCAAGTCAGGGCAAGGGGTTGCGGGGGGTTGGGACCCTCGGAAGGAACGTGATCTGACAGTGAGCGGGCTGTTTGGTCAGGCGGGATGATTTTAGCTCATGTCTCGATGGTCAGGTGAGGCCGGTTGTGCTCTCGTGGCAGGGGTCGAGGGCGCACTGTAGTCGTACGAGGAGGGCCAGGATTGAGGGCCCACGATGATTTGACGATTGGACGGTCGTGATGGGAGACAAGCCACTGTGTTGTCCTTGGTCCTTGGTCCTTGGTCCTTGGTAATGGAAAGCCAGGCTGAAGCTGCACCCCCACGTCTTGCGCTGCGAGGAAGACGAAGGAACAGACCAAGCTGGGAACAGGAACAGGAACAGGAATCCGCGGCCGAGTGCGTTGCGTTGCAGCAGCACAAGAAGGGTGGTCTTGAGACAAGCGAAGGTTTGCCGTCTGCCTTCTGCCTTCTGCCTTGTGCCTTGTGCCGTCTGCCGTCCTCTCAACAAAGGTCAAAGAGTTAAAGGGTAAGGTAAAAAGGTTGGCCAACGTTTCAACTCGCGGGCAGCAGTCGTATGGGTCATATGTTCCAGATTCGAGTGTTGATCGAGGTTGACGTCTCCACCTGCACCCCGCAAAGCATTCCTTTGGCAGGTCCTTCCGGCAGGGGCCACCCAGATCGCCGCGCCGAACCACCCAACCCTGACAACGACCGACCCCAAAAACCAATCTCACTCATCGACGCTTTCTGTCTTTTCTGGCATCTCCTTCGTGACTGGTTGCAGGTCGTACCGTCAAGATGAACTGGTCACTCCACACCGTCTCCCCCGGCCAGTTCTGAACACAAAAAGCCCATCATGGCCTGGCTGAATGTGGCCATCATGGCCCTGCTCACTATCTACTACAGCCTTCACTGGGTCTTCTTCCTCACCGCATATGTTGTCGTTACCATAGGACAACTCGTGGCATGGCCCGTTTCGATCCTGTGGAAGATCTTGCTCTTCTTCCTGGCTCCTGTGGTTTACACAGTCTGGTGAGCCAACTGCCCAGCGAGGGACGTCCTGCCGTTACATGCTTAGGACTAGGCAGACTGATATACCAACATGCAGCCTCATATTCTCACCACTCATGATGGTGCTGAATAACATCCATCGAATGGCCGTAAGTCTGCCTACTTCTGCACACAAAAAAAAAGAACAGCAGCTGATACTTAAAATAGCCCCTGTACATATATGTACGTATTCCCCGTCAGACAATGTTGCACATACAATGCTGTTGAAGGAAGAACTTCTCCCAGTTCACTCACTCACCTACTCAATACCACACTTCCACAACAGTTCGGTTCCGCTGTCACAATCGGCCTCTTCTTCGGCTTCCTCCTCACCCTAACAACCAGCACAACCTTCGCTCTACTCAACCTTTACGACAGCCCTACTCCCCCGGCAAACACCACCGCCACTACTAACAATAACAACAATTATAATAAACACAACGAAATGCCCGTCCGCAACGACGACGCCACCGGCAATCTTAACGCCCGGCTCGCGGGCATCAGCAGCAACACTGAAACGGAGAACCAGCTCCTTGCTGCACTGCAAGGGAGCAGCGGGTGGCGTGATGCGGCCAACATTAAGAAACGGCGGTGTTTGCGTAGCGGCGGCGGCAGCAGCAGCAGCAGCAGCAGCAGTGGCGGTGGCGGTGGCGGTGGTGGCGGAAATGGGCGACTGGTGGTTATGGGGCGCTTTGGCACGATTTTGGAGGAGGACGATGACTCGTTCTAAAGGGGCCGGATATGTGGGATCATCGCAAAGCAGCGCATTGAATGTTGTCTCCTGTTCTATACATAGACTGGGCTATACAGTACCAGATTTTTATTCTTTCAGGAAATTTTACAACTATCAAAAGTAGGTTCCATATGTATATGTGTATTTATAGGGTGTACATGGCGAATACAGCCAAAAAAGCGACTATACACTGCTTTAAATCTACAAAGCTTTTTGTTCTTGTTTTAATAACTGTAGAACAACCAATTTTTACAAACAAATTTTTTATTAGACAACGGTTAATCAGGTATGTTTACTTATGATAGTATTATAAGTTAGTACCTAGCTAGCATTTACCAAGGATCTAACTCTAGTAGTTCTATACACTCTTGCGATGCTTTGAAGCAGGGAGGAAGCTGTATAGGAACACGTTTCCGCACGTTACGTGACTGAGAGTTATATCATCTTAGCTTTATAGCACTCTTTAGCAGGGACTTCTTTTTCTTTTTTTGTCGAGATTTATAAATAGAATCTAACCACCTTAAGCGACAGCTCTAGCTTTCGTTCCTTTTATATATAAATTTCGATTTTTTCCCCAACGATGTTTTAACTGTTTATTAGCAGTTATAGCCTAAGGCTATGTCTTTATTTTCCGACTTACCAAATTTAAACTCTTAGGTTTTAAAGCAATTCCTCGACACGCGTGTTAAGAAATAATTTTAAAACGTTTTAGCGGCTTAATTCAATTCCTTTACAGCTTAATACGAACGTTTTACCTACGTTTTACGTATAAAACTTATTAAGTAAAACCAAATCGTTCGAAAACACGTTTTACATTGATAAATAACAGCTCCGACGTACTAAATGTTTTAATGAATATAATCTGACAGCTTAAAGCTACCGATACATTTACATCCTCAGGATAACTTCCCCTTTAGGAGATTTCCCCTACGAACATTACAAACGACATTATTGTTTGTTACGACCCAAGCATGATAGCGGGTCAGGAAGCAGGCTAGCGTGCAGCTGAGCCACTTAGAACCTGAAGTCCAACACATTGGGTGGAGAACACCTCGCCTTTGTCAGCAGGGAAATGACTAAGCCAATCACATGATTAGGATCAGTGGGATTAGTACTGATCCAAGTGATCCAAGATCAGTGGACTCAGCACTGATCCAAGAAATCCAGTACTGAAGACAGTATGAAGGCACGGATATATAAGGATACGGTCATTATCATATAGATAGTATTTCCTTTATAGCTCTTCAGTTATCAATCTAAGTATTCAGTCTCAGTATATTTTAAATAGCCTCACGGCTTTTGATCATTACTTGCATGGTTGCGATATTGTTCCCTCAGCACTTTTGCTACCTTCTTGATAACATAAACCCTCTGACACCTTCTATATACTCATAGGTATTTAGTGTGATCATTACATCGTTATATCGTTTCTTATCAAGAATCGCGTTAACTCTTTAAACAACGAAAATTTAAATTCCTTTAACTTCGATTACGATACCAACGCCTTTTTAACAAACGTTAACGATTTAAACGTAAACTTCTTAATTATTCGGTTAAAATTTCTGGTATTACGTTACGATTTCCGATATAAAAAGCTACGATAATATGTAAATTACGTTAAAACCAAAAGTTTATCAATACTAAAAAAACACTTTTACGTTATTTTTTAATAGTTGAATAGTAACGTAAAATTTATTATAAAAAGTTATTATTCCTGCAGAGGCGACAGCGGTATTAACGACTCCGACGCCTTTATAGTTAAACTTTGCGCCTACTATTACGACCTTAACGAGGTAAAAACAGTTATCGTTTAGCTTACAAATATAAAATAAAAAGCTCGTAAGCGATTTTACGTTTTTTTTAACATTTAGGAGGCCTTATTCGGAAAAACTCACGGTATTACTTGGGAACTCACCCTTAAGCTCGTTATATTAAAGGGAGTTTTTAACAATACACTCGTTAATACTTTGTTCCCTTTCAATATACCCTTGGACTATAACAAATAGATTGCTTGCCCCCAACTTATTAATAAACTCCTTTATAACCTCCGTATTTGTTACGGCGGTATTAATATTATTATTATTAAAGGCGTTTTACGTAGTAGGAATAGTAGCGGCAATGCGCCCGTTCGGAATAGTTAGGGTATTATTATTATAACCGGCGTAAGTGCCTTTCGAGCCGCTCTTAAGCGGCGCTTCACTTAGGTTAATGACTCGAAACTTTTCCGCCGTAAGAACCTTAGGCTATATCTACGTTACGGCGCGGATAGTTACTATATTCGTACCTACCCGTGGGATCCGACATAACGTCCGAACCACTTTAACGCTAAAGCCGTTATAAAAATCCATTTTACTTTAGCTAAAAGATTTATCAAATTTAAAAAAGAAAAAGAGTAACTTTTATATAAAGTCGCATATAAAAGTTAATAAAACTTTAATCCGACTTATTAGCTTTTTTTAGCTTTTAAATGGCTTTTTATTTATAATGAATTTAATTTATAATTTTAATCGTTTTATTTACGTTTTCATAAATATAAGTCGTGAATATTATAATGTTACGAATAAGTAGTTTACCGATCGCTTAAAGTTATAATGTTTTTTTTTTTCATTTCATTATAACAACTTGAAAAGTTATATATTATATACCCAGTTTTCTCCTACAATTCATTTCCTTTACAATCTTTTTAAATATTGACCTCGATAAATACCATTGCCAAATATAAGCCTATATTAACCTTTTTTATAATATAACTTTATTTTAGGTAAACCTTGGATAAAATACTAATAGATTACTTACGACGCCTCGAAATATATACTAATTTTTAAACGAGTTAGTAATTATCGTGTTTCGAAACAGTGATTCGCGTCCGTTTATAAAACGCCGAAAAGGGTTAATGCCGTTATATTTTACGTTATTTTACGAAAGGCCCGTAGAAACCCAACCGCTACTATGTAACTTGTTGCTGGTTCCCTCAAAAATATTATCAAAACACTCGCCTCAAAATCATTTGTTTCCGTTTATGATAAGCTTCCCACCAACCTTAAGAAATTCACCCCCTTATTCGATAAAGCCTTTGACGATAAGTTGCCCCTTTACTATTTTAAAGTAAATTATAAAATCGGCTTGTATACCAATAACCAAAACTAACATTTGGAAGTTCCATAAAGTTTTTTATATGGTATATCACATAAAAAGCTTCTTATATTACGTAAGACATTAATCAAGTTACTTAACCATGGTTGTATTCGAATAAATATATTTTTAACAGATGCCCCCATGCTTTTAGTTAAAAATACCGAAGATAAGTTACGTTTTTATATCGATTATCGCCGGTTTAATATTATTACGAAAGCGGATCATTGTCTGCTTTCTTTAATTAAAAAGAAGTTTACGAATATTTCATAAGTTAAGTAGTTTATTAAGTTAAATGTTAAAGTAGAATTTTATAAACTTCGTATTAGAAAGGAAAACAAATAGAAAATTGTATTTCGTATACGTTTCAAACTTTTCAAATAACTTATTATTTCTTTTTGCTTTTCGGGCACTCTTATTACCTTTTAACGGTATATTAATCATTAGTTACGTTTTTTCAATATTTTATATTTCGCTTTTTTTAATGATATCCTTATTTACTTTAACGGTATCTTCGATAATTATATAATTAAGGTTAAATAAATCCTTAACGTTTTAAACACTGCGAAACCTAACCTGTACATTTTTAAATACGAATTCGGCTTTTAAAAAAACAAGTACACAGGATTCGTTATCGAGGTGGAAATTAACGTACGTAGAAACCTAGAGAAATTACGCGTTATCCGGAAATAAATAAATTTTATGTCGGTTTTAAAAATACGAGGGGTTTTCGGATTCACGAACTTTTATCGGCATTTTATCCGCGATTAATCGACGATTATGAAACTGCCATTTCAGATAATTAAGAAAAGCACCCTATTTCGTTAGGACTCTGAGGAAAAAACTGTTTTCGAACGACTTAAACTTAACTTTCTTTTCGAATTTGCACTTGTTTAATAGGATTTTAACCGCGACATCTTTTTAAAAGCCGACTATTTTAATTAGGACTTAAAGATTGTCTTTTTTTAACGCAACAATTACGGTAACCTAGACCTAATAGCGTATTACTTCTATCGCCTATTATCCGCCAAATATAATTACGATATCCACAATAAAAAGCTATTCGGAATTATAAGCTACTTAAAAGCATGGAATGCGGAACTCCGAGGTACGATACGTCCGTTTACGATTTTAACAAACCATGAGAACTTAAAGTATTTTATAATTATATGACAGCTTTTCGAATGACAAATCCACTGGTTTAAACGCTTTTCGCCATTTCGTTTTCGGTTCATTTATAATTAAACGGTAAATTATACGCGGCCCTATAATTCATTACAACTAAATTAAGATATTACTAAAGGCTTTGTCGATTTAAGTATTTTAAACTAAAAACTCTAATTATTACGTTCCGAATAGTTCGTTTCCGAGCTTCTCCCGCATATTTATAACTCCTAATTAACTGTTGTTAGGGAGTTTATTTCAAAAGGCCGTAAATTCTTTACTAACGTCGATCTTTAAAGCTATTAAAAAGTTGTTATTACACGCGATACTACCTACCCCCGATTGGTATGCGCGGTACATATAGGTAACTAATATTTACTAGCGGATATTTATACTGACGACTACCGTATATTAAAGTTTTCAATTTCGGAATATTTCGTAAATAATGATAAGGTTTTGCGGTTTCGTAACCTCATTTAAGTACCTACTTACGAGCTTCTTATTACCGCGTTAATTTAAGTTACTTACAATTTACTCTTTACTAGGTACTCGGATCGCAACATTATTATTACTATTTTATTAGAAACTTATTTTTAACCCGGTTTTCATCGCGCGATCTGCCGTTTGTATCTCAATTACGAAGTTTATAGGCGTATAACATATTAAAGACAACGTCGGAAAGGATTTCTTAAATCCCTTTCGGTTTTCGAACAGCTTTGCAATAAACTCTTTATCGACTTTATTGTTAATTTACTCTAAAAACGTATTAGCAACTTACGTTACCTTATTATTATTATGAACCGCCTAAATAAAATCGGTACCTTTAAGGTTATAACTATTATAAACGTCGAAACTTATGTAAAGCGTTTTTTAAGTTGTTATTAGTGATTTAATATCCGTTTTTATACTTTTATTAGCGATTGTAATTTAAATTAAATCATTAGGTTTTAAAAACAATTTTACGATCTAACTAAAGTAAAATAACGTTCAAATAATAAATTTTACCCCGAAACCAATAGCGTAAATAAACGCGTAAATTAAAAAGTCCCCACGTATTTATATTGATTAATTGTTTACATTTAACTCGACTAAAACCGTTTATTACCCAGCTATTAACTAACGTTAAATTATAAAAATACGACTATTATTAGTATTCATTAGTTTTTACAACCTATAGTTATTACGTTGATATTATAAAACTAGTATAACGTTTTTTCGTCTTAGATACAATATTACATGTAAGGGCCGAAAATTTTATTTAACGTATCCACGAAGTTACAAAATTCGTACAAGTTGTAACAGCGGCTACGTAATAACGTATAAAGGAAGTTGTTAATAAAAAGCGTTTCCCCTTAAAATATTTTCGGGTTAGCGACGACGTTTAACTCCTTTTAAGAAACATAAGTTAAACAAAAAAAAATTGAAAGTTAAGTTAACTTTACGATAAATACTAATTAATACGTATAATCAACTCTTATATTGTTAAACTCGACGTACCGGGCGGGAATTATCCCTAATTTTATATAAATTCACTTGTATTAGTCGCTTTCAATCCGCTTTTAAGTTAATAAACTCGAAACTTTTAACCGCGAGCTGTAAATGTTGTCAGCGATGACGACGAGACGAAACCGAAGTATTACGTTAAAAGTATATTACGGGCTCGTAATAAACCCTCAATCGAACGTACTAAACTTTATAATTGACCGAAATGGTAGGTTTTAGTTAGTTCAATATGTTATATATATTTAATGTAAAAGCCGCTTTTAAACTTTTCTAATACCGTAACACTTAATGGATTTGAATCGCGTTACAAATTAGGTAAATATAACGACGGGCCCTTACGCCTAGTTCGTAAGCGAGTTTAATATTTATACTTTAATTTACGAAATAAAGCAACGTATAAGTTGTTAATAAATGGATAATAAAAAAACGCATTGGTATTAATAAATACGAGAAACTAAATGACGATGACTAGACCTATTCTAATATGTTTTCGAAATTCTAGTTCAATTCCTTATTTAATAGCTTTTTATACATTTTGAATAGTTAGTTTAACTTAATGTTTATACAATCTAATTTGGTATTAATACGCCCCGAGACCTTAATAAGCTTTTATATCGCTTTTAAAAACGTTTTTAACCGCTTGTTAACCGCGTTTTGTACGTTTTTACCTTATGACAAGGAATTTACTTAAATACTACATTTCTTATTTATTATTTATATAGACTGTAAGCTACCAACGCGTACAGAGGCGACGGGGACAAAACCTATTTCGCCTCAGGTATTAACTTTCCGTTACGTAACATAATATACCCTTATAACCTTCTTTATAACGACGACATAGGTTTGTACGTTTATTAACCGCTTATTAATACTTATAAATCGACTTATAAAAACCTGAGCTTATTACGGTTTTAAAAGTTAAACGCCAAGTACGCCTTCGACAACTTCTTTATAACCTCGTTTATATTATGATTCAGATTCAAAGATGTATAAGAATAACTAGAGTTACGGTCTATAGCCCCAACGAAGCAGAAACGACATTAAACACTAGTATTCTACCGCTTATTAACAATTCCCTCGCGGCTATTTAAATCACTTACTATCGGTTTCTTAGCAAAATTTCCTCAGGTTATACGTTATCCTGTAAACGTACTCTAAACACGTTTATTTCCACGTCCTATTAAGATACATATTAATGGCCTGTAGGGTAGTGAATTTATGTTTGCTAGTAAAGATTAAACAGCTTTGAAGAAAGTAACCTATATCTTTAATAACATTATCGACTTCAATAACGAGTTGGGGATTTATTATTAGACCAAGACAGATGTAAAAGAAAACTCAATACTATAATATTAGTATTATACTAAAAGTTAAAGGTTTAATACTAATGGTAAAAAAGGCTATGATATTAATAATATAGGAAGGGTAAAATGTTAAAAGTTAAATGAGAAGAGAAACTTTTATTTTGGAACTAAATTTTAGGGAATATTTATAGGGAGGGGCGCTAAGGTACTTTTTATATAAAGTTATGACCTAATACCTTTTATACAGCATCACGATGTTTTGAAAGGAGCGTTTACCTTCCTTTATACTTGCCACATCACGTATACAAAAAAAAAGGGGGGGGGGGGTTTAAGGGTAATGTTATAGGCTAATAACTGGCTAGCATTTACCAGGGATCCAACCCTGGTAGTTCTACACGCTCTTGCGATACTCTGGAGCAGGAAGGAAGCTGTATGGGGACACGATTCCGCACGTCACGTGATCGGGGGTTGCACCATCTTAGCTCTATAGCAGCTCCTTAGCAGTGACTTCTCTTTCTTTTTTTATCGAGGTTTATAGACAGAATCTAACCACCTTGAGCGATAGCTCCGGCCTTTATCCCCTTTACAGATAGAAGCTATTTTTACCTATGTTAAATGCCATTCTATATTATAAGACCTATTTGTGTAGAAATTCATTTTCTTTTATAAAGAGATCCGTTCTCTTAAATAATATTATCCTAAAATGTAAATATTATTATATACCTTCATAAATAGCATATTCTTAGGATGCAGTACATTACGCTGTAAGGTACACTCCTTTAGCATAACACGATCACGTGTCATACTACAGGTTATACTCTTGTAGAGTATATGATAACGTGATACGCTACAGATTACACTCTCATGCGTGGATCTGTCTAGAAGCAGGTATTCCAGAGTGGTACGTTCTAGGTGAGGGCTTATAAGCCCTCACTTGTGGCGTGCACCTCTGGATGCTTCTTCTTGATATATGATTATTATCTTTTATACTTCAACTACTAATCTAACGATTACTCTTCTTAAGACCTTATTTCACGTGAATACTAAGGCTTGTTACTTTATCGAAATGAAAATATCACATGATTTTTAGATAAAAAACGTAAGATTAAAATAAGTTATAACTAGCACGGTATATAAAGCTAATGTTTATAAGGTTCAAAGAGAGGATTTTACCATAAAGTTACTAAAAGATTTCAAATACATTATAATTGAAAAATTTGAACATTAAGACTGTTAAAAAGTATTCCAATTGTGAAAAACATAAAAAATTTAATATTGTAACCTAAATTGTCGTTGTTGTTAATTCTAAAGATCTATATAGGAATTGAACAGGTTGTATGTATTGGTTAATAGTTAAGTAGCACTATTTTCAAATACGAAAGTCGTGGTTAAAATAACAAGTACAATATAAGTAAAAAGAAGATAGTATTCTCTCAACTATAAAAAATACTAGTTTTTTCCTTCCTATTGATTTACAAGATAATACTAATACGTATCTATTACGTAAGTCGATAATTATTCACCCACAATTTCGATTTAAAGGAGTTGTGATTTATTAATATAAACCGATAAAGATAATTTAATTATTACATATCAATTAAATAAACCAATTAGATTACTATAAGTTATTATAATGATACGAAATGATTATATATTATTTCTAGTAGTGTTGGTAGGATCTTAGATTGTTTCAACGTTGTCTATTCGAATCGTGGTCGAAGTAACAGTAGTATTTCATTGGTCAAGTAGTGGATGTATTGTTCTAGGCTTGGAAAAACACGAGCCGATCTGCATTGTAATTTGTATAGCCAATTGTTTGGCCCGTGCCCTAAACTAAAGTGTAACGTACTGTACTCGACTTACACTTAATGTGATAAATCTATACAAATAATACGTTTAACTTGTAGTACAGTTAACTTTACTGTAAGTAAAGTTAACCTACTGCATTGTATGCAGTACTATTCTAATACTGGCGGCTTTTTAGTTTATGCGCGTACGCCTGTGTGACTAAATATGGATATTACTATATATCCTTATAGCTAGTATAAATAGGCTAAGTGTCAGTGCACTATATTGCAAGGTGTATTCCTATAGAGTCCACGATAACGTTTCACGCTGCAGGCTTCACTCTTACAAGGCGCAAAGTGTATCATGCGTGGAGCGGTCTGGAATGGGTATTCCAAAGCGTACGGTAAAAGGGCTACTACCTGAATAAGAGATTTATAACCTTCCATCCGTGGCATACACTCTATAAAATGCTTCTAAACTATCAATCTTTTATTATAATATCAATTATTCTAATTACTCTTCATTTACATTCACGTGAGTAAGAAACCTTACCAACACTAATTAGTAACTAACTAGGTCGACTACAAATAGCTAAAAAGGAAAAAAAAAAAAGTTCAATACTTATAACGGGATGCTATGGCAGATTTAACTATTTATACTTTACCATTAAGTCTTACAAAAACCATATGGAAGTATGAAATTACGCGGAAACGCCGTGAAACCCAAAGTGTAATAAGATTATAAAATCCAGAGTAACCTTAAAAAGGACCACTTTTAATACAATATTATTAACTACTTAATGCCCTTTTTACTAAAAAACCCTGTTACTTTAACCGTTAACTTGTTTTACCGCTTTAAACGTACCTGGACACTTTTTTTGAAAAAGGTCTCATTACGTATTAGGCCATATAAGTTAAAACTACTAAGTTTCGAAACCTTTCGTTAGGACCCACCCGATTTAAATACAGTATCTCAACTGTTTACAAAATCAAAAAGCGGTTATAAATACAATATTAGCACCGTTTACGAAACTTAAAAATGGCTACGAATACAACACTCAAACCGCTCTTAACTACTAGGAGCGGCCGTAACACAACTATCTAGACCGTTTACCAAAACGCGAACCAAAACCCATACACTAAATCATATAACACCCCCCCTCTATACCTACATTTTCTTTTCTCTTTTTACGTTTACCCCGTCTATCTTTTCATATTCAACCTATATGTTTAAGTTCAATACTTACGACGTTTAAGTTTTCCTAGCTGTTTGACTCAAATAGCGTTAGTAAGCGCTTATAAAACTAATTTGAAACGTTGAACTAACTTAGTAATTACACCTATTTTTCTTTGTTTAAATATCATTTACACTATTAAGCGTTAGTATCTTTACTTTAACCGTTTCATTTATTTTATTTACTTTGTATTTGCGGATTATGAAACGAATTACATTAAATTTTGAAATCCAAACGCACCTAAATTTAACTACAGTGCGAACTCACCAAATTATACCGCTTTAAGCATTTCAAGTACATAAAGACTACTCACTCTAAACATACGATAGCTTTACCAGTGACGGATCTGACCAATACCAATGAATACATGAAGTACCTTTTTACGAACACGTTGTTTCGTAACAATATTCTAAAGCATTTGAACCTTGATTCATAGGATAATAAAATCTAGATATCAGTAAAGGATTTCAACATTTATACGGAAAATACGTATGTTATAAATATAATTTTTAATTATCATAACGGAGAAATTAAAACACACGACTTGTTTTACGATTTTAAAAACAACCTTACGTATTGGACGTTGGATATATGGCGTATAATCGATAATACGATTTCAAAAAATACTGTTAAAACAACTACGAAGCAGAGGTATTAATACAACCGGTGAAAACAACAGCCGCATTACAAAAGCCTTATTAGTAACGGCCTAACTTACGTAAATGCTAAAGTGGATAGAAGATAAAGTAATAAAAGTAAAGTTTATAATAGGATACTGGTTAAAAAAACGCTAGGAATGCCTATTTAAAATAAAGTACCGTAAACAAGGAAACCCTCCGAAAATAGAGATAAGACGATTAATAAGGCTGAACGCCCGCTTCGAAGAGGAAACGGAACTAGAGGAATCGACAGAAGAAAATGAAGCACCGTAACGATTATCTACAACAAAAGTTAAATACGAACTCTCTCCGGAATGCAATTTTAAATAAAGACCAAAATAAGACAGCACCCCGAATGCTATTAACAGCCATCTTAGCCACGAAAAAAACGACTCGAATAACGAAACCGCCCCGCTTTAAAAATTAATAAGCGATGTGAAACGCCAATACATACCATATAAACCAATACCTACCAACCACGAACCCTAATATAATCTCCTAATATACCGTTTTCCCACTAATAATAACGACCCTATAAAGCTTACTAACTTAGCCAGACTTTGGGATGAAGACTAGAACTATAACGGTAAACCATACGATATATTCGACAATAAGATACGTGTCATATTTAACATATAAAAAAGACTAGATATCTAACCATCCTAAGTTCACGTTATTTTACATGGTATACTATTGAATCAAGCTAAAAATGATATATATACCATCCTACGTAGTTAAATACGTTTATAAAATTCTATAACATCTTAAAATCACACTTATATATAGAAATTAATTACAAACTTTACGATAAGAATGAAACTAATATAATCCGGAAATCATTAAAAAATTAACGTCAAAACGCCGATGAAAACATATAAAATGTTGTTACCGCTTTGATAGCTAAGTTCCGAAAATGTTAAACAACCTTTAAATAGAAATATAAGGGTAAAAAACGATTTATCTAAATAATAATGGAAGTATGTTGTAAAAACCCAAATTTCGACATTTTATTATTCAAAACAAAAAAAAATAACTTAAAGGCCTTTTGTATAAGTTTTAAAAAATTGTTTTAAACCTTTATGCGCCGATAGGAGAGCGTCGGATTAGCATTCGTAACCGATAAAACGAAAGGTGAGAGACAAATCATTAAAGAAGAACTTGCCGAAACAATTTACTAAATTTTAGATAGAAGGTTTAAAATATACCTAAAGTAAAGTGAACTCTTTAAATACAGCTACTAAAAAGAGTGGTATTAAGGAGAGAGCCTTGTGAACAAAAGGCAAGGCATTTATAATCGAGGACGATCCTACGGCCAGCGACGAAACGTATCGCAGCTACAATAATACATACTAAAAAGTATACAGAGTCTTATGGGCTCGCAAAAGAGTTGTATTGTATACGGAAAAATCGACTACTGGTCTACTAACTACCCTATTTACGAATAAATTCGGATTGAACGATAGGTTTAGGCCGATTACGAATTTTAGGACCAGATTAAAGCCAATTAAACAATATATGTTACTGAATACAAAGGGGTAAATAATAAGCTTAAAGTTTACTCTTACGAATATATCTCTAAAGAAAAATATTTTAAAGGTTATAATACTTAATTAATAGCACAAGACAAAGAAACTACCTAGCTTATTTTCACAAACCCATAGAACACCTTTTATATGTACATTACGGGCGCAAATTAAGTAAACGGAGTGTTTAACACCTATATAACGTTACAATTTACGCTTTTAAATAGATACTGTAATCGGTTTCAACTCATTATACTTAATATTGGTACAACCGAAATTTTAACGGCTGGAAAATAACAATTCGACGCGTTTGTAGCGAAGTTTCTAAAATTTTAACTAAAACGAACAAAAAAACACCGAAAATTTCTATTTAATAAAGGAAAAATGTCTTTACTTAAAATGGTTGTTATAAATATGCGTTTTGGACCGGTTAAGTTTTTCGTAATAGATTTTAAAATACTATTTTAGCTTTTATTAACTGACATAAACAAGCTTGGAGTTAAAGTCCAGCATATAACTAATAAGCTTATTAACTCTTTGGATAAGGTATTCGTATCACTCCAATTTAAGTTCGGTTATTTATGGTTTTTCTCCAAAACACGTACAATTAAGGTTATTTACTTAACGTAGTCAGAATTTCAAATACTACATCGCCGATTCGGATACCCGGCTATGAAACGCCTTTTGTAACTACTTTACGTTGCAAGTTATACAGATGTAAAAAAGAACGTACTTAAGTTTATCGAAAACTTTTGCTATAAGTGTTAGCTATATTTACAAGCCTTACGGCAATTTAAGTTCCGCTTTTAAAACAACGTAGACTTTAACTACTAAGTAATTTTTAATATTATAAATTTTAATGGTCAACCGGTACCTTATACTGTCTACGCAGCAATATTATCCTAAGTCGCTAAGTTTACATGAATCGTTTTCGCTATAAATTTTTAAAACGCTTCAGTTAACTATTAGTTTAACGTTTATTTTGGACCTCTAGATTATATTACCTACGACGCCAACATAGCCTTTAACTTTACGAAATAGCTTACTAAGGCTTTAATTACCAGTAACGAATGTAAGCAGATATTAGTGAAAACACCATGAGGCATTGGCAAATATAAACGGTATTATAAACTGTTCAAAAGAGAATATATGGTGTTTTTTTTAGAAAGCGAAAAAGTATTAGCTTTTGGGAATTAATCCTATAGATAAAGGTTAACGCCATTAAGAATAATTCTATCCCGAATAGTCTTATACCTACACTACTTATTTTTAGTGTTTACTTAAAAAATTATATAGACTGTATACTATAGCTAACTATGGTGTAAAGAGAGAATGTTATGGCGAGAGATATAACAACGTTACGTTTCTTGAGAGCCAAGAACGAGGTTTTCAAAGCGCTAGGTATGAGGAATGACCTATGTAAAAGAGGCTTCCTAAACCTACCATTATAATTTAAAGTCCTGGTTTGAAAACCCAAAGACGAATAGACTAGCCCTTAGAAAATTGACGGGTTGAAAGTTTATAATATGTTCGTTAACTTATTAAACGGTACAAGTTTGTTTCGTTCGAAAATGGTATGAGAATACAAAAAAATAATGAAAAAGAACGGCCTAAAACCGTAGTCCAACCGGACTTACTAACGGGACACCCCTTAAAACGATGAATCCAAACCGTTCCTAGTTCCAGCCCACCCCCCAAATTATATTTTCGGTCCGCTTTTACTAAATAAAAATAGCCCGTTTATAACAACCTCATTAACATCTTATCGCCAAAACCATTCTTTTAGCTCGAATAATAAAAAACGCCCCGGGATCTTAACCTCAAGTTTTTTTATCACTTAAAACGAAATAAAGAACTGTGAGCTTAGCCTAAAACTTCGTTACGACAATATTATTACTATATTAAGTGTTCCATTCAAATAATTTACCTAAACAGAAATATTTTCCTTAATTAAATAAAGCGTATTTAGTTTTTAACGATTTAACCTGACGATTTACGGCGCCTTTAGAATTTTCCCCATTTGCCTCTTATAGGAAGTTAAGGACAAAACCGGAAAAATATACGAAAAGATCCGCCTAATTGTAACAGGATTCAACTATGATGGCAAAAAAAGTATTATAACCTATTCATCCACTTTACAACGTGTTTACTACAGCTTAATTTTTATGCTTATAACCTTCTTTAATAGCCTTCATAATTTATATATCGAACTTCGTAATATTACATATGCCTATAACCAGTTTAATGAGCGGCTTAAACGACGTATTTACGTTGCCTTACCTACGTATTTCAAAAAACATCACCTATTTAAAACGATTTTAAGTATTATAAAACCGCTTTATGGCTTATCTAAAGTTATTATTTATTAGTATAATACTTATGAAAGGTATTAAGGTTCGAAATAATTAGCTCGACCTTCGACCCGTATCTATTAATATTAATAACCCGCTTTACCGATTTTAGACTAACAGGTATATAAACAGACGATATACTAATACCATATAACACGTTATTTTCTGTATTTAAACAATAGAAACTTCTTAAAGTAGGCTTAAAGGTAAAACCCAAAACGTATCCAACAGAAAACTATATAAATAACTTTAATAACGTTACTATCACTGTTCAAAACAATATTTTGGGTCTTATACAAAAATGGTAGTTGGATAAAGTCGCTCTTATTGTCTTAAATAGCGTAAAACGGGCCAACGAATATAAATTCCAACGCGTACGTAGCGTTTGGGTTGCTTTAGTAACCTCATTGAAGGAGATATTTAACTTTTCTGTCGCTGAACAATTACAAACCACACTATTAAATGATATATGTGGAGCGTTTAACAAACGCATTTTATGATAAATACACAATTTAAAACACGGTTTGTAATTTATACCGTTAGATATAAGTATTATAAAACTATTCATTTTTACTAAGGGCTCCTTCGCTCATAATAATAACTGTTGGAATAGTATTGCATGCAGTATAGTAGGTCAATTTTACTTACAGTAAAGTTGACCATACTGCAAGTGTATTGCTTTGTGGAGACTTACCGCATTAGGTGTAAGTCGAGTGCAGTATGCTGCACTTCACTCTAGGGCACGGGCTAAGCAATTGGCCATACAAATTACAGTGCAGACCGGCTAGCGGTCTGCCAAACCTAAAACAATACATCCACTATCTAACCACATAATACTACTGTTACTTCGACCAATCGAATCGATAACTTTGCAACGTCTAAGGCCTACTAATACTAATTAGTCCTTGCCTACCTATTAGGTTAAACACAGATAAACTAAGTAAAAGAAAAAGCTACTTTCCGGTCACGTTTTAAGTTATACAACCGCTAGAGTAGAGGAAAGACTCTTACAAAGGGCCTTTACTACTATGTCGGGTTTCACAGTAGTAAGTAGAGAAGACTTCTATGATACGTCGTTTTTTACGACAGCTTAGGGGTAGCGACGGTATCTCTATCGAAAACACCAAGAAATCTTGATTGATCGTTTTGAAAGACGTTAAAATTAACTGTTAGAAGTTTTAAAGTACGGCAAGTGGGTAAACGGCTAAATTAATACTACTACAGGTGTTACTATTATACAAAAACGACTAAGTCCCTACACTAAATAACCATAATGAACAACCTTAACCTTTTACCACCTACAACGATCTTTGACCTTACCCTCCATACCAACCTTTTCCCTCTACTTTACTTTTTTCGCCTTATTTTACTCTTTTTCACTCCAGACACCACTTTAATCATCAAGTTCGCTTCTTTGAGTGAAAACACCAAGACGCGCCAAAAAATCTACGTCACGTGACCTTACACCAAGTTACCAAGTCATCAAGTCACCAAGTCACCAAGTTACCAAGTTGCTAAGTCTCCACGTAATTTCACGCCAAAATACCAAGTTTTTTCCCCCCAAAATTACCAAGTCACTCTTCCTACACGCCCGTCGAATTTTACACAGGGTAAAGACACCAAAATATTTTCTATAAGTCCTTAATTTTAGGCTATTACCGACCCTACTTAGAAAAAAACAGTTAGAAACCTCGGATTAGTTTTCGTTAATTTTACGACAAACAACTCTATACTATGGATGTTGACAAGACCTTTGATAAAGCTTGCCTAACTTATTACGTTGGCTAGTACATTTTCGAAATAGGTTTCGACGAAGAATATAGCTGTGATACCTGTATTTTTTAAGACTTTCGCGCGTTTTTCAGCTATTAAACTCCTAATATGAAAAAGATAATCTAGCGTTCGGTTAAGGCGAGGTTAAAGAAGGAGATTACATGTCATGGTATTTACATTCCTAACAAGCCATAGGTGGGATTGGCAAAAACCTTTTTTATACTGACTAAATAAGAAGATTACTTTTAAGATCCTGATTAAAATAAGACCTTTAAAATGAAGGGAAAGGATTTAAAGGATCCCAATGCCTATATATACGTTTTAGAAGACCCTTAACCTACCATTAGCTAAGTTAAGCCTCTTTACGCGTTGGCGATAAGGAACTTTTCAACCTATTCGACAGTTTAGTACCTTTATGTAATAGCGCAGAGTAGTTTTTAAGTGGTGGCAAAGTACAGGAAGCAACGGCTGCTAATGCAGTTAGAGGTTAACGTTGACGCCTTACACCAGTCAATTAAACAAGATTGTCAAGCCTCCCAAAACCTTTAAGTACCTATCGCTCCTTAGCAATTCAATCGCCAAAACCCTTAAAAATATTTCCGCTTTAGATTCGCTTACGTACGCGAACCTACCATAAGTCCTACTATAGAACTTTACCCCTCAGGTTAAACGACTAGTAATTACCCTTAATATCGTGTTTCGAGAGTACTAAAGCTTAAACCACTAGAAAACACCATTTAAAGCTAGGATAACTATCGTGACCTTCCTCTAAAACTTATTAAGATAGTTAATATTAATTACGAATTTATAATGGACTTTGTCAAGATTTGAGATAATACATAGAAATATAATGAAAAGCCTTACAACCTTTTCAACAGTAAGATGATGCCTTTCCTAAATATCTGTATGTGAATGAAGGTCTTACCCCCTAGTTTTCACTTACTATTCCTAGAAATCCTTATAAGTTACGCTAAAGACTACTATTTGACCTTCCTGACGAACACCACTACGTTTCGCAATATTTACGATAGTATAAAGAACCACTTCGAGCACGACATCTACCTTATGCAATATTATACAAACTGTCACCATGCGGTGGACTATAATAATGGTAAAGAAAAAAAAAAGGAGGAATTACCAATAGATGTTTTTAGTTAAATATTTAATAAGCTGATAATATGTTCAAAGATAATAGGGAAAGCTTACTTTGGCGAAGCTACACTTCACGAGCAGGTACGGGTAATAGTTACGGGTATTAACAAGTTTGAATACGCTTTACAACGTCCAGATGCCACTTAAGAAGGCTTTTTCAGCCAGTTACGTTCCTTACTTTCCACCGTAATGACACTTATACCGAACTCGTTTGATATGTATTCCCGAGCCAGCAACTTCCTAAACGTAGAAAAGGAAGACCTTATGGTAGTTAATTACGTCGACTGCAAATATGGACGTCTATAACGCCTAAGGTCAGGCTTATCGACCTCGGCTCTAAATTAAAGGCAACACCCACGTTAACGCTAACAAAATTTAGATGAAACTATTTACCGTAATTACTATCGTTATAATAGTGGTAAAAGATATTAGATCTATGGCAAGGTGGGCTATTAGTTAACTAGGTATCCCCCTGCCTAGGGAAATAACAAAAAAGCAGTATACTACGTTTAATACCTTATTGTTTTAGAATAAGATTACCTAAATTAAGTTGTAGACGTTAAAGACGATAAATTAATTAACGTCGTTAACGCTTCCAAGTAAATCAAGTGATACTAAAATACTGCTTTTAATACGGTGGCCTAGTACCTAGCCGACTATACTTTCCTATATCATTTGGGTGGTAAATACCCTTATCTTTGCCCTAATCATACCCTTAATCCTTTAAATACCTTTAACCTTCACGATTGTTACACGGATTACACGTTTTAAGGTATTATACAAGATATTAAGGCGGTAATGTACTTAACAGGAGGCTATTCACAATATATAATACTAAGAAGGGAAAGCATTACAGTTATGAAAATTAATCGTTACGATATTAATAAGGCTAAAGTAGGCTTTAGCCTAAACGAACAGCTATCGTTACTATAAACAACAGTAATTTAAACTATTATAAGGGGAATTACGTTTCTATATTTAATTCCCCTTCCCCTTTTCTACTTTGCTTAAAGGATATGAAAACTCTCGATGTTAACGTTAATGTTAACGTTAATGTAAAAGAACTGGTTAAAAATAGCTAAAGGTTTTTAGTCTCCCTTAAGTAGGGAAATCCATGATTTTATTTTTAAGACCTGGAAGCAATAATATTAAACCTAACGAAGCCAGAGATACGTTAACTATACCGACGTTTGAATTACTTAGATATTAATAAGCTATACAAAGTCTTAAAGTCTATAAGACATAACGATATGGAATACTTTGCCCTAGAAGTTATTAAAAGATTATACCACTACTGTTGAAAGTACATTAAAGCCTCCCCCAAATTTAAATTTAGATTAAAAGACGATGAAGAAATTAATTATATGATTTTCATTAATGTGTTTTAATTTAATAATAAACCTATTTTTACGTTATTAACTTAGCAACCTCTTTTTATGACGCTAAGTTCTTAAAGTCTTTTTTGGCAAATGATACGTAGGAAAAGTTAAAGATGTTATAAATTAACACGTACCTGGGACCACCTAACGTCATTGTCTACGATATGAGTACCAACTTTGCGGCGGCAGAGTTTCAAAAAAATGCTAAGATGATGGGTATCCAATGTAAACAGGTACCTGTAAAAGCCTACTAAAGTATTGGGGAGATTAAAAAGGCATACGCCCTATTCCACCGAGCGTATAATATCCTTATGTAGGAAATTGGAAGTTTTACAGATCCGGAGACACGTTTAAAAATGGTAGTAAAAGGCTTTAATAACACCGTGGGCCCTAATGACTTAATACCAACGCTCCTAGTTTTTAAAGCGTACCCACGCCTAACAAGTAAATCCCTGTTTTTGACAAGTACTTAAAAATGTATTACGGCCTACAGCAAAGCTTTAAGGGAATTATGAAGGGAATCGGTACGACGCCAAATTAATAACGCCCTTAACATTAGGAACGGTCCCTTAACGATCAACGTATTTACTTTATCGTTGTTAAGTAAAGTCTTCGTATAATGAAAGCTAGACAAATATGAAGGGCTACATAAGATATCAAGTATTATAAAATTTAATATTGTTGTTAAAACTGCTAACGGCTTTATATCCTTTCGAATTACTTAAGTTAAACTTTACATTATAGGCATTAAAGATAAAAACCCTTAAACCTTCTAAGTAAAACAATCGAGTTAATACGAACCTTTTTTACATGTTATTAATAAACCGATAAAACGCTGCTGGTGCGGACAACTCCCGAAAGAAAGATAACGTTGAAAAGAGAAAATATATACCGGATCGTATTTATGATATTACTTGAGTAAGTAAAAAAGAAAAGGATAACGAAAATTTAGAAGTAAGGCTTAAAGTATAAAAGATTATTAAGATTTTCGGTAAACCTTTTAAGAAAAACAATAGATTTGAAATCGACGGTTTACTAACTCGAGGTATTATATAATTTGTGTCGAAACCCGATTTTAACTTTTAAAACCTAAACGTTACGATCTTTAAGTCGAGTATTATTTACGAGGATAAAGGCAAGATTACGGGGTAGACGTATGAAAAATTAAGATTAATCGTTGAAATATATGGCGATAATGGTAAAGATTAGATCCTTAGATAGTTATTAACGATTTAAAAATTTAGCTAGCGCTTAATAGCTACCTCAGTAACAAGTTTGCTAGCGAAAACTAAAGGTGAGTTTACATTTAATAACCGTACTATTACGTAAACCTATGTATAATTAGTAAAGAATTACAATAGATTATATTATTAAAACTACCGTAGGAGTTGCGTGCTATTTACCCTTTAGAAACGGTAATACGATATGTTAAACTACCATATAAGCTAGTTAAAATAGTTGTTTACTAGTTTTAACTTATTAGTCGTACTTTAAATTCTGTTTAGCGATAAAGTATTTAACATACGATCCGCGTTTATTAATAACGTAAGAAAAAGAATTTGGTATAATAGGTAAGCAAATTAACGATACATTTTTCATTGGAACGGCTGGTTTGGTAATACTAAAATAGTAAGCGATCGAAAACTCTAAGTTCTAAAATTATAAGCCAATAAAAACGTTAATGGAAAATAATTAACTTAACCTTAATATATCATTAATCCGCATACTTGGTGTTAATGTCGGCCTAAACTTTCGCCAAAAGGTTAGGGCATTATCCTTACTACAATCGATAAAACTAATAAGGCTGAGGCTTAACGGTATTTGAAATAGTGTGTATGGGGTAGCTATATTACTATTTTATACTAATCGGAGGCTTTTTACGATTTATTCATTACGGTATAAGTATAAATACCAACGGATGAAGACTTCAATCGGCTAAATAAGAGATTGGAGTGATAGATACGGAACCTGGACCATGGAATTAATATGATATTAATCAACCTTTTAAAGGTTAAGTTTATAATCTTTACGGACGGGTCTTTTGTAAACAACATCGACTTATCTTCACAAATCAGATTTTTAATACCTTTTGTTAACGAAGATAGACGAGAAAATTAATTTAATATTATTGGCAATCTGATTTACTAGTTCTCCGTTAAGTATGAAACAATTACACAAAATTTATTGATATCGGAAATGTATAGTATAATAGCGGGATTTAATATAAGAATAGTACTGTGGGAAATCATTAACCACATTTCCAGGCAGTTACGGATATCTCCTATCTCAATGATTTATACTAACTTAAAAAGCTTTTTCGAGTACCTTTTAAAATTGGTAACTATTAGTAAAAAGCGCTTGATAATCGACGTAATAGCATTTCGCGAAGTTTATAAAAGGAGGGAGATCGATGAGTTCCGATAAATCGATGACAAAGATAACTCTACTAATACCATAATGAAAGTATCGCCAAATAAAACCTTAAAAAGGTTTGTAAATGATACTAGGCTAACTGTACGTATCGAGAGCTACGTGGATAGGCCGCCCAGAAAGCTCAAGTCATGTGACGGCGGATAGGAATGTGTTGATAGATTGGAAAACTGCTAGGGAATTAATGATGGTGATCTACTTTAGTGGTATAGTTAAAGTTGCGAAAGGCTATAGCGAAGAACTTTTTGTGAGAGTTGATGAAATCGGACCTCGAAGTGGCGGAGCGATTAAGGCCAAATGGGGTAAATTTGCATGTAATGGGGTGCAATGTAGTATGAAAGTCAGCTGGAATTGACAGGGGTCTGGCCAGTAAACAAGGAGGCAATTTAGTGGTAACCAGAAAAGATTGGTTAGCCATACTAACGTACGCGTACAAATTAAAAAGCCGCCAGTGTTGAAATAGTATTGCATGCAGTATAGTAAGTTAATTTTACTTATAGTAAAGTTAATCATACTGTAAGTGTATTGCTTTGTAGAGACTTACTGCATTAGGTGTAAGTCGAGTGCAGTATGCTACTCTTCATTCTAGGGCACGGGCCAAGTAATTGAGCATACAAATTACAATGCATACCGGCTAGCGGTCTACCAAAGCTAAAAAAATACGTTCTCTATTTGACCACGCAATACTACTGTTATTTCAACCAATAGAATCGATAACTTTGCAACGTCCAAGGCCTACCAACAATAACTGTAATTCGTAAATAGGTTTTATTTTAGTCCTCGACAATGAAACGCTGGCCCGGAATAACTTTACGTTTCGTAAAAATACTATTTATTTAAGCTTTACCAAGTATAAGCAGGTTACACAAAAATTTTTTGGCTTCAAAAATCTATAACATGGTTAGAGGTTTCGATTCGAATATTACCATGGTAATAACGGTCCAGATAATTATTTCTAACCTTAGTTCACGCCCTTTCCCTTGTATTATACATAGTAATTCCTTTTCGCTTCATAAATATCTGGTTAAATTAGGTATTATAAATGAAAAGCGTTTAATAATCGATATTATAACCTCTCGTAAATCATATAAGCGCCGGGAAATCGAGGAAACGCGATAAATCGATAGGAAATCCAATCCAGCGAATGTAATAATTAAAGTTATACCGAAAGAAACGTTAAAAATGCTTATATCGACAAATACGCTATTTATTAATATTGTTAAAAATGTTTGGCGCCTTAAATAAGATTAGTATACATTACCTTACGTTTATATCTTTATTTTATACTTTCATGTGGTCTGAAATATAATATTCACGTCGTTTTTAGATTCATACCACGGTGTATAACCTACACTTATACACGCTTTACGAATTTGCCTTTATTTAGATATACAATTTCGCGTCGCCCCCGAATATACTGTTACACTTTGTCTTACGTACTTTAGTCCTATTATGTATTTTACTATTTACCCATTCTTATTCTAATTTACGATATCGCACTGTTTATAACATATTACCTTCTTTATTTCATATACTTTAAGTTAGGTTTATTACTTATAAAGGATTATTTTATAAAAAGTAATAATATCATTATATAGCGTATTACACCATGGCCGGGCGCGTCGACCCGACGGCGAGAAGTAGCTAATTACAGTTAGAAAGACAGGAAGAGAACGACGTTGTTGCGTCCCTATTATTCTTTCCGTCGCCCTCCCCCTTTGTATCAACATTATCATTATTAACGCTATTAACGATATCGGCGTAAGTGAGAATATAGTCTTACGCCTTAGGTCATATACCCTTAGATAAAAGCGTAAAGGGGTTTTTACCTTTTTTACAGCGACGCGGGATAACGTTGTTAAACTCGCCTACGTAATATATAAGTAAGCTCCGTTTACAAGCGATAATAACAGCTATCGATTCCTCAATCCGCCGGTTAACGCTTACTACTAACTAGTATCAGCTTATTTTAGTTATTTACGAATACGGTAGTTTTTTCGGAGAATCCCGAATATTGCTTTTTTAAAAACAGGGATTTTAAAATTCGGTTTTAACTACAAAGTCGGCGGGCGCTTAATACGGCCTCGGCCTACGGCACTAAAATCAACGAAACGAGAGCGTCTCGGCTATTAATCAGTTTGTAACGATAATAACAGGTTAAAAGATCCCCGTCTTCGTAACAATTACTAATAAATTTACCCGTGACCGCGAACATAATAAACGGTACATAAGGCATGTCCATCAACAGCTCAGGGCTACGGACCCAAGTACGTTGTTTTAACGTTTTATGCGTTGAAAAGGCCTCGCGATGCACTGAAACGATACGAAATTCGAAACGACAGAGTAGATTCGCCTCGTATTCCTTATTGATAAAAATATAAAACTTAAGAAAACAGGTGTATTTAGGAAATATAAATCGGAAATAGGCTTTATAAAGTTTCGTTTACGGCGTTAAGAGCTCCCCGCGGGTAAGGGGGCCTTTACCCGTATAAAAAGGGTGAGATTTATAACTTTAAAATCCCCTTGTTCCTTTTTCTAAGAGCTTAGTGGAAAGGGGAGAAGGAAAGGAGAAAATAAGGGGTAGCTGCGGCGGTAGGGGAGGGTGAAGCTGGGAAGAAGGCGGTGGTAGCGGGGCTTAGCGAGGCTGTGAGGGAGGCGGTGATGGCGGGGCTTAGCGGGGTCAGAGGGGGTGCGATGGCGGCGAGGCAAAGCGAGGCGGGGGCGAAAGCGGCTATAAACGATATAATGCCCGATAAGGGCGGGCTGTTGGTGATGGTGGTGGTGTTGGCGGCGGAAGTAGCGGCAGCGGCGGCCGCGGTGGCGCGGCGGTGCTCCCACACTAAACGGCGCCTTATAGACCTGTTTTTACACAGTATTTATTTAAAGGAAAGGTTAATATATATTCGTTAGTCGAGTAACCTATCTAATAGAGCTATTTGGATTGGTTAATTAAAATAAAGGTTAAGTTAAAATAAGAACTTACATCAACTTTAGGTACGCGGCTTTAAAAAGGAAAAAAAAAGTTTGTCTAAAACGATAACGATACATCTTTTATACTAATCCAAAATACGTGACGGTGTAATTATCCTTCTGTAATTACCCCTACAATACTTATGTAACTACACCTTTATCAGAAATAATAAAAGACATTATTAACAATTATATTGTTACTAATTAATTACACTAATTAGGCCTTTATTACAATTACCACCGAGGCCAGAAATTACTAATTCGAAGCTTTATCATTAGTACTATAATCAAATTATTATTACAAAAGCTACTATTTTGAACCTATACAATTGATATCATTTCTATACTATTATTACAAAAACCACTAATTTGGATCGTTATAACTTATACTGTAATTACATTGTTATTATAGGATAACGTATGCTAAACGGACTTATTACAACTATACTGTCGCTATTAAGCTATAGATATGGAATATAAGGAAGAAAGAAAAGATTACTTATATGGATATTACTATATACCCCTACAGCTAGTATACATAAGCCAAATGGTAGTGCACTATATTGCAAGGTGTATTCCTGTAGAGTCCACAATAACGTGTCATACTGTAGGCTGCACTCTTGCAAGACGTAAAGTGTATCATGCGTGGAGCGGTCTGGAATAGGTATTCCAAAGCGTACGGCAAAAGAACTACTACCCGGATGAGAGGTTTATAACCTTCCATCTGTGGCATGCACTCTTTGGAATGCTTCTTCCAAAGTATCTATATTTTATTACAATACCAATCATTCTGATTACTATTCGTTTACATTCACGTGAATAAAAGACCTTACCGACACTGACTAATCTTTTTCGGTTACCATTGAATTTCCTCCTCATTAACTGGCTAGAACCCTGTCAATTCCAGTTAAGTTATATACTGAATTGTACCTAATTGAATACAAATTGACTCTATTCGACCTCACTTGCTCCATCGTTCCGAGGTCCGAGTTCATCAACTCCCACAAAAAGTTTTTCTGTTACAGGCCTTTATAGGCTTCCACTTTAACCGTATCAATTAAATATGTTCGCATCATCAATTACCTAGCAGTCTTCCAGTCTTCCACTATATCCCTAACCGCTGTTACGTAATCTGGGCTTTTTGGGCGGCCTATTAACGTAGCCTTTGATACGTATAGTTAGTTTGTTGTTGTTTTCAACCCTTTTCAGGGCTTTATTTGGTATTGATTTTATCATGGCATTTGCGGGATCGTCTTTGCCAGTAATCCACCGGAATTACTTAATTTCCCTCCTTTTATAGGCTTTATGAAGTGCTATTACGTCGATTATTAGACGTTTTTCGCTGGTGGTTTCGAGCTTTAAAAGGAATTTAAAGAGGCTTTTCGAGTTGTTATATATTATTACCGGGATAAGGGGAATCTCTAGTTGACTGATAATAAGCTTTAAGATCTCCTATAATGTTATACATACGTTAAAACCCGCTATTATGCTCTAGATGTTCGAAGCCTGTACGTTTCGTATAATTCTTTTGCACTTAACGGAGGTCTCATGTATTAGGCTGCCGATAATATTAAATTGATCTTCCCGCCTTTTTTTATTAAAGAGATTTATTAGAAAGCTGATTTTTAAAGATTAGTTGGTATTATTTGTAAAGAACCTGTTCTTGAAGATTATTAACTTAGCCTTCGACAAGCAAATTAGGACTATATTAATCCCACGGTTTGAGTTTAGTATTTGTTACTCGAACCTTTTGTTTCGCCGGTCAAAGTCTTTATTTGTCGAGTCTTGTATTTGTACCGCGATAAAGAGGTCGTAAAAAGCGTTCAGTTGATATAAGGTAGTAATATAACTGCCCCGAGTACGTTATTCTAAGTACCATTAAGCTTTAGCCTTATTAGTCTTATCGATTATAACCATAATAGTGCCCTGGCCTTTTTGGCAAAAGCTAAATCCGGTATTAACACTAAGTATGCGGATTAATGATCTACTAAAGTTAAGTTGGTTGTCCTCTGCTAACGTCGTTACTGGCTTATAATTCCAAAACTTAAAGTCTTTAATCGCTTGCTATTCTAATGCCACATAGTTAGTCGTTACGAAGAAAAAGGTATCGTTAATTTTCATACCTACTACGTTTAAGTCCTTTTTTTCCGTTACTTACAAGTACGGGTCGTACTTTGAAAACTTTATCACTAACCGAAATTTAAATTGCAATTAATAAATCAGAAATTAATAAACGTTTGTTTTAGCTAATCCATATAATTACTTAACACATCGTATTAACGTACCTAAAGGGTAAATGGCACGTAGTTCCTATGGAAGTTTGAGTAGTACGATTCGTTGTAGATCCGTTATCAATCATGTATAGGCCTACGTTATATTACGGTTATTAAGCGTAAATTTTCTTCTAGTCTTGGCTAGTGAAATTGTTGTCAAAGAAACCACTAAGCGTTGATTAATCTTTTAAATCGTTAGCTACTATGTAAGGATCCAGTTTTTGCTTTTATCGCTGTATCCTTAAATTATTAAATATAACTTTTCGTACAGCCGCCTCATGGTTTTGCCCTTAACCTCCTGGATAATTTTCGACTTTAAAACCGCAACTTTAAGAGTTTCAAGGTTAAAATCGGTTTTCGAAACTAATTATACAACTCCACGAATTAGTAGATTGTTAATTTAGACCTTATTACTTTCCCTAAAGGGTTTGCTGGAAGTTTAATAATTTTTTGTGTTTGGAGCTTCAATGCTAAGTTTTTGTTATCATTCTTTTTCCTACTTACTTAAGTAATATGGTAAATACGACCCGGTATGTATTCTTTCTACTTAAAGATTTTTTTAGGGGTCGTTTGAGTCGGCGATGTTTTATCAGCTTGTAGATAATAGGTGGAAAAGGTTCGTATTAGCTCGATCGTTCAATTTAAGGGTTTTTAAAGTTAGTAACCATGATATAGGGTTTAACCTAACTAATTCGAAAAGATATAGGACCGTTAACAGTTTTAACAACCACTTCAGAATTCGTGATACTTAATATTTTATATAGGCCCTCCTATTTGCTTGGCTTTCGCTATATGATAACTTCAATTTATAATGGTAAATCAAGCATGGTTATTATTGAAGAGTTGTTCCTGATGTTAAAGGTGTTATTAACCTGACGGCGTGCCATTTCTATTTATAGTTCTATTAAGGCTTTACTGTAGGCTGTAACACGTTTTTAAATACTTGTTAAGGGAGGAGATTCACTCGTTAGGTGTGGGTATTCTTTAAAAACTAGCAGTGTTAGCAAAATGCTATCAAAGACTATAATGTCGTTTAGGCCTTTTACCGTTATCTGTTAACGTGCCTTCGGATCCATAAAGCTTTTAATTTCTAACGTAAGGATATTATACGTACGGTGAATTAGGTTATATACCTTTTTAACCTTTTCAATGCCCATGAGCTTTTACAGGTACCTATTTAAACTAAATACCTATTAACTTAGAATCTTTTCAAAATTCTATCACCGCAAAGTTGATACTGGTATCGTAAACAAAGACTTCGGGTAAACCTAAATATGTGTTAATTTACAATATATTTAACGATTTTAACGTATTCTTTGTCGAGCAGGATTTTAGAAACATAACCCAATAAAATAAGGTTGCGGAATAAATAAAGTAAAAGATAGGCTTGTTATCCAAGTAAAATATATCAATGAAGATTTCATAGGTAAAGTTTTTAACGTTTTTGGTGTAAATTTAAATCTCGAGGGGGTTTAAGTATACGCTAGACAGTGGTGGTAAAGTTTTGAAATAGATTTCAAGGCGGATTATTCTACATTCTTATGCCTTGTTAACTTTGGAACTCTGTATAGCCTATTAACGACTAAGTAATTAAAACGCCGGTATAATTGACGTATTTCCAGATCCGTTAGATTTAACACTATTATTTTCGGGTCTTAAAGATAAAACCATAAGTACCTCTATTGAAATACGAGGGGAAACCTTTAGCCGTTTTTAACTAGTTAATTTACATTAACGTCGTCATTGACATCGAAAGTCTTTATATCCTCTAAATAAATAAGGAAAGTATTATGAGACTTAAGGATGTGGAACGTAATCTTTTTAATAATATTTTAAATTACCGTTATCTCTAGTAATGATAATTGCTTACCTAGATCAAATCCAACTTTATCCTTGCAAATATCGTAATAATTAATTTTAGTAGTTATATTGTTTTCCCTCCGTAGAACCACATATTGCAAATAACCTCTTATTTAGTAGTTTACTGCCCCTATATCTGGTATAATACACTGAAACGTGTAGTCCGCGTAGGGATCGCAAAGATTAAAGGTATGTAAGGTATTATGAGCTTAGTTAGGGTAAAATTAAGGGTCTTTATCACTTAAACGGTATAGGAATGCGTAGTCGGCGAATTATTAGGCCGTATTAAAAGTAATATTTTCGTGCTACATAATTTGCTTAGGGGAGTTGGCGTCGTTGATTGGTTCGTCGCTCTTGAAGTCTGCAATTTAATCTAAGTAATACTGTTTAGCAGCAGTAGGTTATTAGGCATGATATACTGCCTTTTTGTTGTTACGTTTGGCGAGGGGACGCCAAGTTCACTAGTAGTCAAACTTATTATATATTCAATTTTTTTGCCACTGTTACGACGATAATATTTAAGGTTAACAGGTTCGCCTAAATCTTAGCTTTCTTCACGATAACGTAATTATTACCTTTATTTTGTAGCCGCTAGGCTAGACTTTAAGCATTACGGGCGCCTGTAGCCATATTTACGGTCGACGTAATTAATTATTATAAAGTTTTATTTATTTACGTTGGGGAAGTTACAGGCTTGGGGGTATATATTAAACGAGTTTGGTGTACGCGTTATTACAGTGGCAAACGAGGAACGAAACTGGGTAAAAAAGTCTTCGTAGGTGATATTGAGGTGTTATAAAGTGTATTCGAATTCTAAAACGCCCGTAACAGCTGTCTGTACCTATTCGCAAAGTGTGGCTTCGTCAGCATGGGCTTTTCTTATTACTTTTTGGCATAAAATTAACTTGTTAAGTATTTAATTAAGGACATTCATTGGTATTTCTTCCTTTTTCTTCTTTATTATTATTGTAGTTTACCGCGTGATAGCCTAGTTTGTATGGTATTAGGCGAGGTAAATATTGCGTTTGAAGTGGCTTTTTATATTATTGTATATTTTTCAGAACGTGATAACTTTAGTAATAAAGGTTAGGTAATAGTCGTTGGCATACCTTATAAGGATTTTAGGGAATAGTAAATGAAAACTTAAAAGGGTAACTTCCATTTACTTGCAAATGTGTGAAAAGAGTATTATCTTGGTGTCGAAAAGATTGTAAAGCTTTCCTTTATACCTTTCTACATCATTTCAAATCTTTCCGAAGTCTGTAAAAAGCTTGTAATTAATATTAACTATTTTGACAAGTTTTGAGGGAAGATAGCGATAGTCATTTTAGTCTTAAATAGTGTTTTCAGGTATTTGAAGTTTTAAAGCTTTCGAGGTATAGTGTTAAAGGTAATTGCTAGTCGTTTTGCCCGAGGGAAAAATTTCTATGGTGAGACCTATAGTAGGCTTTCGTATATAGGCAAACCTGAAGGGGGAAGGTTTTTAAGGAGCCTGTAAATTAATTTGCTAGAAGGAGATATGTACTTAAAGGTTTCAGGAGGCCTGATTATCTTATTTAATCAATTGTTGTATAGAGTTAACGTTAATTCCTTTGGTCGCGTTGGCGGCCTTTGTTTTACATATTTTGCTATCGTTAAGAGCGTACTCCGCGTTATTACATAGGGGTGTCAAGTTGCCGAACAGGTTAACAGGTTCCTTATCGTTGGCGCGTAAAGAGGCTTAACTTAGCTAAGGGTAAGGATGAGATCCCTTGAATCGCATGTAAAAGCGTTAAGGTTTTTTAATACCCTTTCTATTAGGCTGTGGATTTTAAGGGTAAATTTTAAGCTGTGCCAGGTTAAATAAAGTTTTTTCTAGATTAGTAGAGCTTTTTTCTAATGCATAAATCCCTCGGTATTTAAGTTCTTTTTTTAGCTTGGACTTCATAATTTCTAAATCCTCTTTCATATATTAATAGTCTTATCATCGCAGAATTTACGATACTTGCGAAAGGCATGGCTACTACGGTTATATTTTTCGCCGCCGTCTTACTTAATGATATAATAGCCGACGAAATTGGTAATGTTTTTTCCGTTAAGTCTTTGTCGACATTTAATGTTTAAAGATCTCCGTTATAGAATTTGGTATGAGTAGTTTCGTTTGCTTTAATTACTTCTTTACTTTCGAGGTCGATGATGGTATTAAAGTAAGCGTTAGAGGTAAACATCTTGATGTTTTGGATTATGTAATATGTGTAGGGTGAAGGACTTGGTGATCTTTGGGCGTAGGGACTTGGTTTTTTGGCATGAAGTCGTGTAGGAACTTGGCAACTTGGTGTTGGATCGCGTAACATGGTTTTTTTTAGCGCAACTTAGCGATTTTGGATCTTTTCGCTTAAAGTAGCGCATTTTACGATGAAATTGGCGAGGGGAAGTGAAAAAAGTGAATTAGAGGTAAAGGTTTGGTGTAGAGGGTCAGATCGAAGGTCATTTATTGTTGGTGGTTGTTTGATATAAGGACTTAGTTGTTTTTTCTTTGTAGTAGTAGTACCCGTAGTAATATTAACTTAGCCGTTTGCCAACTTGCTAAACTTTGAATCTTTCGACAATTAATGTTAACGTCTTTAAGAAGGATTAATAAAGATTTCTGAGTGGTTTTTAGTACCGATACCGTCGCTTACTTTTGGATTGCTGTTGTGGACTGGCGTAGTACTAATATAGGTTTTTCGCAAGAATCTTTCCTTTATTCTAGCCACTGTTATTAACGTAAAGCTTAATACGACAGTAGTCTTTTCTTTTACTTAGCCAATCTGTACTTAACTTAATGAGCACTGATTAGTGTTAGTAGAGACTTAGATCATTGCAACGTTGTCGATTCAAATCTTAGTCGAAGTAACAGTAGTATTATATTGGTTAAGTGGTGAATGTATTGTTTTAGGTTTGGTAAAACGCTAGCCGGTCTGTACTGTAATTTGTATAGCCAATTGCTTGGCTTGTCCTCTAGAGTGAAGTGCAGCGTACTGCACTCGACTTACATCTATTATGGTAAGTCTATACAAAAAATACGCTCCACTTGCAGTACAGTCAAATTTACTGTAAGAAAAGTTGATCTACTGCACTGCATGTAGTACCATTTCAACAAGTAGACTAGTTCAAATTGTTAAATAGTATTTAAGTCGTACACATTGACTTTTAGCATGCTAATACAATTTATAATATAATCGATTACTGCCGGTAGAGTTTACTATACCAGGTATATTAGAAGACTAATGTTAAAGATTGGTGGTGTATGGTGAAGTAAATAGTAATATAGAAGGAAAAAGAGGCATCTGCAGAGTTCACGCCTCAGGTGAGATTTTATAAGCTCTTACCCGGGTAGTGGCACTTTATTATGCACTCTGCCACTCTCCCTTTTAGGAAGTGGCACTTTACTGTGTACTTTGTCAATACTCCTTTTAGGCAGTGGCACGTTATCATGTACTTTGTAACAGTGTACCTTGTAAAGTGATACGTTACGGTGTACTTTACAAGGGTGTAACCTATAGCGTAGCCACTTATTAATCATAAAGATATATAATAATATTTACATAAGTAATCTCTTTATGCAGCCTGTATCCGTAATTTATTAGTGACATTTTAGTTTATGGTACGGCCTATATCTATAATTCAATAATGATAATTTTTAACCGTAATTTAGTAGTGATAGTTTTTATTTGTAGATATCATTATATATCACTATAGGTAGTATACGTAGGCACCACTTTGAAAACTACAAGGTGAACTCTTGCAGAGTGCATTATAACTTATCACACTGCAGGATGCACCCTTTATGCCACTTCTTAAAAGAGAGATGAGAAAACTGCATAGTAGAGTGCCACGCTTTGAGTGTGAGCTTATAAGCTCTCATCTAAGGCGTGCACTCTCCGGATACCGCTTCTAATCTTACTATTTATCTTCGATATATAATACCACTATTTACTATTACTTTTATACTCTTTACGTTCACGTAAAGAGGCAGAGACCTTACCGACACTAATTTGTAGCCGACTCGGTCGACTACAGATAGCCTAGGAAAGAAAAGACAGACCTAAGTTGAATACCTATAGTGGGATGCTGTAGCGGTCCCAACTATCCGTACTCCAACATTACGCTTTGACAAGAATTACACGGGAGTATATAAAAACTGTAAAAGTAAAGTGACTCTAAAAAGAATTACTTTAGTACGAAATCATCAACTAGGTTGGTACCCTTAACCTACTAAAAGCCCCGTTACTCCATTAATAACTCGGTTGGAGTTTTAACGTATCCAGGCACTTCTTAAAGAGCGTTCTATCACGTATTGGCCACGCAAGTTATCAAAATTCGGAACGATTCCCTGTGACCTATCTGAAAACAGATTTCGAAAAACGACTTCCAAAGCGATTTCACGTTAGTGAATAGTGTAAACAATCTACAAGTTAACTCTCTTAATGGTGCAAACAGCTAAAGGAGAGCGTTAGTAACGCCAAAATTATATAGAGCCCCGAAAGCAACATCCGAAACGACCCTATTATTACGCAATCTTTCAATTATAGCCTTTACAAAAATAAGGCGCTCTGAAAAGAGTATTGGAAGCGCTTTTACCTTCGCCGAGCTCTTTGGATTACGTATTCGAAGTAAGTTCCACCGCTTTATTTATCAACACCAATAGAGAGATTATATTACCTAAGTCGTTACAACTTTCAATTTATAGAGAAAAGGAAAAAAAAAGTTTTTCCTGGAACAATGTTATACACCACTGTCATTACTAAATTAAGGATATGAGCCGCAACACAAACCAAACTGTCGCTATAGAATTATGGATACGGGCCGCACAAAAAAGCACGAAAAAATTGCTTGTATGGATATTATTATATATTACTATAGTTAGTATATGTAGGGACCACTTTGCAAGCTGCTGGGTGAAATCCTGCAAAGTTCATAAAAAACGTGTCACGCTGTAGTATACACCCTTTATGACACTGCTTAAAAGAGAGATTAGCAAAGTACATAGTAGAGTATCACGCTCTAGGGGAGAGATTATAAGCTCTCACCTAAGGCGTGTACCCTCCGGATGCCTCTTCTAATATTACTATCTATCTTCAATATATACTAACAATCTTTATGATTACTATTTTACTTTTTACGTTCACGTGAATAGGCAAAGACCTTACCGACAATATCTATAATTTGGTAATTATAGTGTATTTTATAGTATGGCCTGTTTCCATAATTTTGTAGTAATAGTTTAATTTGTTATATAATTCGGTTAAAGTTTCAATTCGTAGTTTTGGTAACGATAGTAGTTAGGGTATAAAATTTTTAAGGTTCGGATTATCAATTTTAACCGCAATTATAATCAGATTGAAATCCTATTTAGTTTGGGAAATTAGTAACAATATGGTTATTAATAGCGATATGATTGTTAATACTTATAAGGGTGTAATTGTAAAATTGTAGGGGTGTAAAGTGATTATTGATGTTGTGTAGTTTAGGGTTAGTATAAAAAGATATATCGTTATCGATCCAAGTAAAACTTCGTTTTTTACCCCTTTAACGACACGCCTCCATTTATAACGTAATTTTCTAACTAACTAACTAGTATATATACTTATAAACTAATATTCCTATCAATTATTCGAACTGCTTCTATAGGTAAGCTATTTAACTAATTCTATGTTTTAACTGCTCTCCAAAATAAATAACTTGTAAAAATAGGAGCGTAAGGTACCGTTTAGCGCGTTTGCGTAAAAGGTAAGAGGTGGCTGTTATTACTGCCCATCGTGCCGCCGTAAGCCCTACTATCAGCCTTGACTTTTCGGATAATATGTTATTAATCCTTGTTTTCTTTTTTGGCCTCCCCCCATTGCTATCGCCGATAATACCTTTATACTTTTTCCTCTCTTCCACACTACCCCTTTCCTCCTCCCACCCCCTAAGGGGAGGAACAAGGGGCTTTTAACGTTATTGATTTTACCCTTTTGTTACAGGCGAAAACCCCTTTACCCGTAACAACCACCCCCATCTTTGTAAACATAACTTAGTCAAATTATAATGTGGTCCGTATTATTAATTCACTTTTTAACTGTCATTATATTAATATCTTTATAAATCAGGTTGAGGCGGCCGACTTAGCCCGCCGCCTCGACTTATGCCTCGTCAAGGTATGTCACGAGGCCTTTTCAGCACGTAAAATGCTAACGCAGTACATTTAAGTTCGCTTCCTCAAACTGTTAATAGATACTCCTTATGTTCTGTACGTTGCGTCTGAAACCGCAGGTAAGTTTATTAACGATTACCGTTAAAGCGGGGGTCGGTCGGCTCATTACTACCTTTACGAGCGGATTAATAGCGGATACTCCCTTGTTTGGGTAATTCTAGAGACGTGATTTGAGTCCTTTTTATGCGCCCGCCATTTTAATAATAAGTTATCTACTTTTATAATTTCAAATTTTAAGTGTTCCCAACTATTAACTACTATTTTTATATTTTATACGATGCGCTTTCAAAAACAATCACTTTTGTAATAGTTGAAATAATCCGATACTAATTAGTAATATGCATTAACCAGCGGCTTAAAGAAACGGTAACCGATATTACTGTTTAAAAGGCGAGTCTTCCTATATATTACGTATGCGAGTTCGACGACGTTATCGCGCATTGTCTTAAGGAGGGTAAAAACCCCTCTGCATCCCTGCTTCAAGGCATATAGTCTAAGGCGCGGAGCCTCTTCTTTAGCGGCTTCGGTGGCGATTTCGATAGCAGTAATAGAAGTGGCGTTAACAGTAACGGCAGCAGCGAACACAGTGAGGAGAAGGATGGCAAGTACGATAATAACGACGACGCGGCGCTACCCTCTCTCTCCCCTTTTGGCAGCAACTAATTTCCTGTTTAAATATTTATATTGGTTTATCCGGCTTTAATACAGTTACACAATGATAAAAAAATTCTTTAAAACATCGTAACGCAAATGACAAATTTTAAAGAAAAGGACTAAAGAATCTTTCTAATTGTGTTGTAAATGGTTAAAAAAAAAGTATCAGTATATTAAAAGAAGTGTGAACCGTAAATTGAAATAGTCGTAAAATTTTAAAATCGTGGTAAATAGTAAATAAAAATATCGATAAGATGTCAAAAGCGATGTAAAAAATAAATTTAAATAACGATTAAATGTTAAAAGCGATACAAATCGTTTAATTGAGGTAAAATCGTGTGATCCTTCTAACAATATTAACAAAGGAAATAATTATTAATACGAGCGCTTTTAATACCCTATTCAGGGCTCCCTTAATTATTGTATTTGTTGTATTTAACTTTCCGTTAATTTTTTTATATCCTTAATTTCGCGGCGCTCGTAAAATTCGCGAAAAGCTATAATATTAATTGTAAAGAGCTTTTCGTTTATAGTACGAAGCTTGATGAAGTATTCGAAAAGGAAAAAAAAACCAATACGAACCATAAAAGGAAGGAGTTTCAAATTAAGGTTTAAAATAATATTTCAGACTGTTATTATTATAGTAATTCCAAAGTCGAATACTCCAATTATACCGTAAATTTCTGAGGTTAAAAAGTTTCGAATAACACGTCTATACTTAGCATAACTCCCACAAATAATATTTTTAAAAATGGTTAATCCGTTTCGAACTAGTGTTTTATTACAGAAAACAAAAAACAAATCCTATTTTAAAGTTATAATCAGTATTATTCGCGAAGAATACGTCAATTAAAACAAAAAGTTTTATTATACGTCTATCGAAAGATATAAATCGTATTCCGAGTTTTAGATTATTCATTTGCCACGCGAGGCACTTATTAAACTGTTTATATATGTTATTCGAAGGGTTGGTTAAGTATTATACGACGACTAAAATATTAAACGTTGTTTCCTGCTATATTATTAATGCAACCTAAACGCCATGTGTATGTTAACATTTGTATTTATTAGCTGGTTTAGTACTCAGTAATTCAATTAAGGTAACTTTATTTAATTATCCATTTTAAAAAAGGTATATAATATCGTTTTAAAGCGTGATTGTCACGTCGTTAAAATCGATTACGCGGTTTTTCGCCAGACACACTTTGGGTTTCGCTTTTAAGCCGGCTTTTAAATGTTTTTTTTTCCTCCGAAAAGAAAAACAACGTATTGAATAACGTTATCATATCGTCCGTTTGTATATTAATAAATGGAAACCTATTAAAACGTAGTATTAAAATCAAAAGGCATGGGTTTAAGGTTGAATTAGCTATTCCTAGCCGCTTTTTATGATGCTTTTAATAGGTATCATATAAATATACACTAGCCTTAACGAGTTTGTAAAGCGGTTTCAAGATACGTAAAATCGTCACGGGTAAATGATTTTTTCGGAGATTTACAGGAATATAGGTTCAGATACAACGTTTAAATCGTTCCTCTAATTGCGTATAATCCTATGTAATATTAGGAAGTTCTATATAAAAGTTATAAAGTGTATGTAGGGAGACGGCAAACGCCAAAACTAAGCGATGACTTACTTTTTACAAAGTGGGAGATTAGATTATAATATACTTTTACTGGCATTATCGTACCCTTTAACTATAAGACGTCTCTTTTTATAGAGCTTATCGGCTTTATATTTTACCTCGTAGACTAAGAGTGAAGGATTTTTTTTTGAAGCGTTATAAGCTGAGAAATTAAACCTTTTGAAATAAAAATCACCTTGCTTAATTACAGCCGTAATTTCCTTTTTGGTGGATTATTTAAAAAGAGAATATTAAGCGACAATAATATCCTTTCTACGAAGCTTTACACTTAATTTATGATTCCCGGTTTTCTTTTCAATGATAAAGGAATACTTAACAAAGATTTTAAACCGTTTTTTACTTCTATAATTGAGTGAACGCCCTCGATGATGTAGTACAGGTTTCTTTAATATGGGTAGGCCAATTTCGTAAAGCGGTAAAAGTTATCAAGGTATATCCGAAGGTTATAAGGGTTTTAGGGGAGGTTTAAATTCGTCTTTGTAAAGGTGGTTTAGTTAGTACTACTGTTCAAATTACGTTTCCGGGACGTTATTGTTTATCACTTTCTTTTTATATTTTTTTATCATTATTTCATGAATTAAACTTATGTTATTTAATAAGTTTACAAGTATATTATAGCTTTGAATCCGTTGATTTTCAAACGGCTAATTTATTTATTTTTCGTCTTTCGAAATAGAACTTCAAATTGTAATGGCAAGTTTCAAACGCTAATTTCATATGTGCTATTTCTTGTAGCCAATGCTTTCGAAACATTATATCTGGCCCGTAGGAAACGCAATTCTACCATAACTTTTGTTAAAATATTTGCTCTTTGTATTATATCTGGTTATAATCTTAAATTTATATATACTCTGAATATTGGAATAGTAGAATTTGCAGTAAAATAAGTCAACTTTAATTACAGTAAAGTTGACTGTACTGACTGCAAGTATAGTGTATTGTTTTTTGCAGGCCAACTGTATTGGCTGCAAAGCAAGTACAGTATGCGCCCCTTTCATACTAGGGTACGGGCCAAGCAATTGGTCATACAAATTACGGTACAGACCAGTTAGCGGTCTGCCAAACCTAAAACAATGCATCTACCATCTGACTACGCAATACTACTGTTACTTCGACCAATCAAATCGACAACGTTGCAACTTCTAAAGCTCTACTAATATTGGGGTAAATACTGAAAATCAAAAGTATTGAGATTAGCCTATTCGGGCCAGAAGTGTTGTTTACGGCACTAACTGCTATTTGAAAATTCTCAAAACTAACACCTTTTAATTTTTTAGATAATACCATCTGTACTCCTTTTAAACGCTTTATAATAACGTTTATATTTTCCGATGCTCTATAATACTTTTACCGGTATTTACTTATATTTAATGCCGGTGATTTTGATTTTGGTACGCTATTAAGTCGAGTTGAAGGATATACCGGCATCGTAAGTGATTTAGTCTAAAAGGCTTAAGTAGACGTTTAATTAGCAGTTTATTAAGGTAATACAGTAGTCTGTAGCGGAAACGCTTCGCGTAAATTTCACGGCTTGGAATAATATTTTTGTATCGAGAGCGTATAACATCAACTGATCGTTTAGGTATATTATATCTATAATAACCTTGTAATGAAAGTTTTTATCGTTTTAAAGTCTGAATTTCAACCGTTACAGGATTTATGAGTGTTACTGGTATTTGTAACAGAATTTCTCGATAGCTTTTAGCATTCCCTTTCCTATATTTATATACCCTACAATGTAAAGTAACTGTATAATCCGTTTTGCGGGCGGTTATCCAAATCGGCGATATAGCATTTTTAGTTTTACCTACATTAGGTAAACGGCTTTAATTATGTGTTTTTGGGGGAAAATTTAGGTATTTAAACTCAAAACAAAGTGATATGGATACGCTATCCGAAGTGGGGACGTGTTTATTAGCCGTGTTTCGAACCTTAATTCCAAGTTAATTTATATCAGTTAATAATAGCAAAAATGATGTTCTGATGTCTATTACTTAAAATTTAATCGGTGCGAATAGTATGTTTATAACGATTGTACCAATTAACGACTCTTTACTTTTTCCGAATAAAACTTTCCAGTATTTGTTTTATCCTATTAAGTTAAAATTTCGAAAACTTTACCACAAGCGTATCGAATTGTTGTTTTCCGGCGAAATTTTCAACTAGACCGGTATCTGCTATAATGCCTTAGAATCGGTTGCTGTATCTGTCAAAAAGTGTAAATTGTAACGTTATATAGGCGTTTAACACTCCAGCTATAAAATCTAGGTCTTCGATATGTAGGAAGAAGACATCCTATAAACCGGTAAATTATTACTAGTCGGTTTTCTTATCCCAAGCTATTAAATAAGTTTTATTATCCTTTAAGTTTTTTCCACCCAAAGGTGTATTCGTAAGGATATACGTCAAATTCCTCCTTTAAGCTTTTGCAGTCGGGTACATATATAGTAAAGTTAACTTCTGGTTTATTTTTAGGTAGGCAAACGTTTTATAATTGGTGTTCAATCTGAATAAATTCGTACACTAAATAATTGGTCGGTTCATAGCCTATTTTATTATATATATAATACAGTTTTCAAAAACCTGTAAATTTATATGTCTTTTAATAAGTATTGTATTATATGTAGTAGGTTTTGCGCTTAATTGCAAGGTCGTCCTCTTTAGGAATTTTTTTACCCTCGGTTTACAAGGACTTTTCCCCAATATCTCTCGTTTCGTTAGCTGTATTTAGGGCGCTTATTTTATTTCGGGTATTCTTTAAGCTTTCGGTTTAGGATATATAAATTATTTCATTGAGGTTTTCTTTAATAATCTAACTTTCTTTTTTTTTGGGGTTTCTCGGCTACAAATTCTAATCCGAGGCTCGTTTGTCGACGTATCAATGTTTTGAACGATGTTTTAACGCTCTAATAAAAATTCTTGAAATCTTTTTCCAATTTAAATAACTTGAGGTTAAAGTCTAGGTTTTCATAGTATAACTTCGTAACTATTTGTATAAATAGTTTATATCCCTTTTATTCGGGCTTTAAGTCTGCCTGATATTTTCTAAATTTCTTCAATAAGGCGTTAATTCATTTTTCCAAGGTTCTTTTAACGTTTTTACGTTGATTCCTCACGGAATTTCGAGTGGTATTCGTTTAGTTTCTATCGTAAAATTCGTAATATATTTCTGTATCGAAGTGTATTTTGTATCGGTTATAACACTTCGTAAATATATTTATTGAATTAAAGTGATATGTTATCATTTTTAAGTTATTTCATCAGTACATCGGGTAATATAACATGGAATTATAACGGCTTATAATATAGGTTTTTATAAGTATTTAATATTATACGGATTTTATTGTTGAGAACGTCGTATGGTTTGTCAATATAATTCTTGTCCTTATTCTTTAGTTTGGCGAAGTTATTAAATTTCTTAAGGTCATTTTTATTAATAGGAAAAAGCCATGGCGGGAGGTCGTGATAGGGGTTATAGTCAGTAGGTATTGGTCGGTAAGGCTTATATTAACGTTTCGTGTCGCTTATCCTGTCTCTGGGAGTGTCGTTTCCATAGTTTGAGCCGCTTTCATTACGGCTGAAAGGGGTATTAATTATATTCGGAAAGTGGTTTGGTTTTTTTTTTTTTCTTTAATATTCGTAAATGAGTGGGTATGTATTATACCCGAGTGGCAGATAATATTCGTTGTTATTCCTCTTTTTCCTCAAGCTCCGTATACCTTGTTTAGAGCGCAGATACATTATCGAAACGTTTTATATTTTGAATTCGTATAATGTTTCCATGTTTCAGCTTCATTCTTATATACTTTAACACCTAATTTTTGTATTTCTTTCAATAGAACCTTTTTATAAAGTCCGTTAAATATACGTCTTCAACCTCCAAACTTTATCAGTCGGTAATTCGAGCAATTTTAAATAGGGCTTTCGTAAGACGGCTGGTTTTTCTTTTGAAAGTATTAATGCCTTCTTTTTGTATTTATACCTATAAAACTTTGGAAATGAAGTTATATACCATATACCACATGTTTATAGTCCAATCAAGAATCATTCACAGGAATTATCCAATATATTGGATCATTAGGCCTTTCCTTTATAGTAACGAAAAATTACGGTTTTTTATATATATTTGTGGTATAAGGGTCACAATTCTCAACTGGTATATTAATAACGCTTTCATATACCCTTAGGTCAATTTTTTTAAAACGACTTTCTTAATTCCTATATATTAGACCAAAAATTTGAAGTATTCGCTGGCATTATCCTGGTTTATAAATGTTAACGCTATGATTACTAAAGTCTGGATTATATTCAAGAGTTTTAAAAGCGGGTTTATTCGTGTATCGTAAACGTTAAAGCGGTGTAAAGTTTAGTTTTACGTAGTGGATAATATTCGGGTAGGTTTCAAATACGGTATTGAAAATTAAAGGCCTCAATAAAATCGTATAATATGTAAATAAAAGAAAATAATAAATAATGAAGTGTTTAAAGTAAGGTGTTTGGCGTTTGTTAATTCAAATGAAATTTAAATAAGATATGAATAAGGCGTAACCATAAGTTAGTTAGGCGTCTCAAATTGTCCTTTTGATTCTTTGGAAATTCTACCTTAAACAAGTAATAATAATAAAATTCGTAAAAAACAAATATAAATAAACGGTGTAAGGCGAGTAAGAGAAGGCGAACGGTGTAGTGGAAATGGGAAAAAAGTGTATATATGTGTAAAAGTTGAAATAGTGTGTAAGGCTCAGTAAAAGTTTCGAATGCTGTATCTTACATGTAATATGAGTTTGATAAGCAGCTCCATTATTAATTTTGTAGCGTGGATCAGGTATAAAGACGTTCCAAAAGTTATGTTTTAGCCGCTTTTGAAGTTTGTAAGCGGTTTGAATGTTACGCCTTAGCGGCTCCTGAAGTTTATAAACGGTTTAGATGTTATATTCAAATCGGATAAATTTTAACGAAGGGTTTAGAAACTTAGTAATTTTAACTTACGTAGCTTGGTATAAAATAGGATGTTTTTTAGGAAGTATATGGATATGTTAAAACGTTAACCGAGATGATAATATCATACTAAAGTAGTCCTTTCAAAAGTCATTTTACTCTATAATCTTTATATACTACCGTGTAAGTTGTATAAAACGTAGTATTGAAGTACGGATAGTTAGAACCGTTATAGTATCCCGCTGTAGGTATTTAGTTTAGGTTTTTCTTTTTTTTCGTATATCATTTGTAGTCGATTGAGTCCGCTATTAATTACTGTCGGTAGGGGTTATTATATCAGATATATCAAGGGAATAATTATTAGAATTGCTAATTTATGTTATATTGGATAGTAATATGGAAAGGAGAAGAGGAATCCGGAAAGTACACGCTTTAGACGAAAGCTTATAAGCTTTTACTCAGGTAGTAACACCTCATCATACACTTTGCCAATCTTCCTTCTAGGCAGTGGCACTCTACTATGCACTTTGCCAATACCCCTTTTGGGTAGTAGCATGCTATCATGTACTTTGCAAGATTGCACCTTGCAAAGTGGCACGTTACCATGCAGTCTGCAAGGGTGAAACTTGAAGCATAGCCGCTTACTAACTACAGAGATATATAATAGTATCCACAATTACACTATATGCTTTATAATTAAAAAATTGGTAATTTTTCTTTCATAAAAATCAGCGTCGAAAATACTAACAAATGTGAAATTCACGCTAGAAAATAATGAATCGCTATAGAGGTTCAACCGTTAATCTATAAGATCCTTTGAAATCCCTAAAGTTTCTATTCAAATATTCTGTTTATTGATGTAGTTAAAAAACATGTTGATGTGAACTTGTAACAGATACCAACTAAAACAGTTATGGTAAAAATATTATAGGTAAAACTATTACATATACCAATTAAATTACTTGAATATTGCAATATTGATTGAATTAAATCATTGACATTTTCAAGCTGAACTATATACATTGGAAATTAGTATATAGCTATGGAATTCATTTACAATACAAAATGAAATTACGGATTTTACGTTTTAAATATATAGTAATAATTAACGGCTTCGCTATCATGAAAAGAAATCTAATTTATAGGATACTAAGTATTCTATTAAGTGTATAGAGTATTGATATTTAATATGTTCAATAAAATACATTTAAAGTAGATGGGTTTGAAAAAAATATGTGATGAAAGTCCTAAAATCTATTTTCATATATTGTGTAAAACTATATAACTCCGCTCAGATATTCAAATAATAATCATCTTTCATCGGTTGTAAAAACTTTTTATCCACGTAGTATCCATTTTCTCCTCAATTTCAATAGTATTTTACCAAATCCTAACGTTATTTAAATGATGACTTTCGAATATTATACCTTGTTTTATACCTTAATATCAATTAAATTTTCTATATTTCAAGTGATTTATATTTGGCTTACATTTGTTTTATTTATTAATGTCTATTTATAAATATGTTTTAATGTTGGAATAGTAGCATTTGAAGTGCAGTAGTTCAACTTTACTCACAGTAAAGTTGATTAGGATGACTGCAAGTTAAGTGTATTGTTTCGTGTAGGCCTACTATATTGACTGCAAAGCAAGTATATCATGGGGCCACTTCCTATTGAGAATGGACCAAGCAATTGGTTATACACTTACTGTGCAGACCGGCTAGCGGTCTGACAAACCTAGAACAAGACATCTACCACTTGATCACGTAATACTACTATTACTTCGACTAATCTAATTGACAACATTATAACGCTTAAAGCTCTACCAACACTGATCAGGAATTATTAGGCTAATCACAGATAATCTAAATAAAAAAGAAGCTATTTTCCGGTTATGCTTTACGTTAACAAATGGTGGCTAGGATAAAGAAAATATTCTTACGAAATGCCTTCATTAGAATTTCGATATTCCATAATTGCAGGAAAATAGAAAATAATTTTAGGTTACGATAGTTCATAACGGTAATCTAGAAGTAAATGACGGTATCACTAATTGGAAAAAAAAGGAAATCTTTATTAAATCCTTCTTAAAAACGCTGGAATTAATTGTTAGAAGTCTTAAAGTTCGGCAAGTTGGAAAACGACTAAGTTAGTATTACTACGGATGCTACTGATACGAAAACGACAAAGTCTCACAGTTAAAAAACAAATAATGTTCGATCTTTACCTATAATACAAACGAGTTTCGATCTTGCCCTTAATACCAAGTTTTTTTTCTACTTTACTCTTTTCATTTCCACTACGCCAATTTAATCGTTAAGATCTCTGCTATAAGCGAAAATACCAAGTCATGCCAAAAAATCTACGCCGCGTAATTTAACGTTAAGTCGCCAATTAGCCACGCGATTTTACGCTATATTACTAAGCCCTTTTCTCACCAAGTTCTATGTATACCAAAACCTCAAAATGACACCTCCGCAAAAGAAAAAAAAAAGTTCATAAGAGACTTTAAACCTATCTTTACCAAGCATTATAAATACAACCTTTGGAGGGAAGACGTTAACGAAAAATTAACTAAAAAGCACTTAATCAACTTCATTAGCTGTTATATTATTAAGAAATGCGGCGGCGAAAAACTTGACCGTAACAACCTCGTTGTTAGTAAATACCGTGAGGTTTTCAACAACTAGACGATTAATATGTGAAAGAAGGTCCACAAAAGAATTAATTGAAAATTAAAGAAAAAAACTTAAACGACGAGGGATTTTTATGCCAGAAAGAAGCTCTGCTAAGCTAGCAAAAACCCTTTTCAACCTTGCTCAACGTAAAAAATATCTTTAAGATCTACGCTCTAAAGGTAAAGGTATTAAAAAAAACTTATTGCCCACATAAACATTCTAAAGAACCTCCCCTTTATTCTTAACTAAGTTAAGCTTCTGTATGTGCTAGCAATAAGGAATTTGTTAACCTATTTGATAACTTAACACCTTTACATGAAAATGCGGAGTATGCCCTTAACGGAGATAAATTACGTGAAGTAATGGCTGCCAACGCGGTAAGCGGAATTGATGTCGGCGCTTTAAACTAGTTAATCAAACAAAATCGTTAAATCCCTTAAAAACTTGGAGTTCTTATTACCCTCTACCATTTTAATTAACACCGCTAAGCTCCTTAAAATCCTACCTACGGTAGGTTTAACTATATATACGAGTCCACCGCAGGTTTTACTATATGACTTTACCTCTTACGCCAGACGACTGGCAATTCCCTTAACCACTATGTTTTGGATGCTTTAAGGCTTAAACTATTAGGAAACACTACTAATGAAAACTGTGATAATTATCGTAACCTGCTTCTATAACTTGTTAAAATGAGTAATATTAACTATAAGATCTTTATAGACTTCGCTAAAATTTGAAACGATATAGAGATGTATAAAGTAAAGCCTTATGACTTCCTTGATACGACGATAATACCCCTCTTAAATATTTGTAAGTAAATAGAGGTTCTAATTTTTAGTTTTCACTTACCATTTTCCGGAATCCTTACAGGATACTCTAAGGACTACCTAATACCCAATATTCTTAATCCGAATAACCACTTTTGATAAAGTATACGATAGTATAAAAAGCTACTTCGAATACGACGTCCACTTTACTTAATATTATATAAACTTGGCGATTACGAGGTATACTATAATAATAGCGAAGAAAAAAGAAGTGAAAACACTAATGGATATGCTAAACCAAATACTTGACAAGTAAATATTATTCTAGCAAGTAATAGAGAAAGCTAATATTAGCGAATCTACACTTCGTTAGTAGGTATGGACAGCTGTTACGAGCGTTAAAAAGTTCAAACAAGCCTTACAACGCCCAGATACCACCTGAGAAGGCTTTTTTGACTAGTTACGTTTTTCGTTCATAACCATAATAACACATATACTAAACTCATTTGGTATGTATCTCTGAACCAGAAACTTTCCTAAAGTAGATAAAAAGACCTTATAGTGTTTAATTAAATCGATCGTAAGTATTGTTACGGGCGCTCTTAACGATTAAGGTCTGACTTATCGACCCTAAACTAAAATCAATAGCTACTTTGGCGCTAACATGGCTAAAATCGAAGCAAACCTGTTAATTATTAGAACTATTGTAATAATAATAGTAAAAGATAACAATTTTGTAGTAAATCTACTTATTAATCAATTCGCTATCTTTTAGCCAAACAAAATAATTAAAAAGTAATATACTATATCTAATACCATACGACTTCTAAATAGGACTACTTGAACTAAATCAAAAACTAGAAAGGCGACAAGCTAATAAACAACAAAGATAGTCCAAAGTAAATTAAATGGTACAAAATATAACACTTAATGCGATTTAATAACTAACAGATCATGATTTTTTATATCGTTTAGGCGTTAAAAACCTTTAGATTTACCCTAACCAAGCCCATAACCCCTTACAAACCTTGAATTTTCGCGATCGTTACGCGGATCACACGTTTTAAAGTATCATTTCAGATATAAGAACAATAAGGTACTTAACAGAAGGCTATTAATAATACGTGGTACTATGAAGGTAAAGCATTACGGCTTCTAAAATCAATTGTTACGATGCTGGCAAGGCTATAGTTAGCATTAGATAAAATAAACAATTATTGTTACTAAAAAAAACGGTATTTTAAGCTGTTATTAGGTTGATTACATTTTACATCTTTAAGTCCACTACGCTTTCCATTTTTAGTTAAAAAATATAGAGACTCTTGGCGTTAACGTTAACGTTAAAGTAGATGAGCTAATTAAAGTCGGCCAAAGGTTTCTCCTCGCTTTTAAGTGGAGGTACCTATGGTTTTATATTTAAGGCTTATAGGCAGTAGCATTAAACCTGATAGAGCTCAAGATACGTTAATTACACCAGCGTATTAACCACCTAGCCGTTAACAGGCTATATAAAGTCTTAAAGTCTATAATACATAAAGATGTAGAATAATTTGCCTTAAAAAGTATTGAAAGGTTTCATTACTACTGTTGAACACATGCTTAAGCCCCTCCTAAGATTTAATTCTATACTAGAAGACGATAAGATCTTTAATTATAAGATTTTTATCAATGTATTTTATATAAATAACAAGCCTATTATTTATATTATTAACTCTGCAATCTTTTTCATTGGGGTTGAGTTTTTAAAGTTTTTATTGGTAAAGGATATATGGGAGGTGTGAAGGATATTATTGATTGACACATATTTGTGCCCACTTAACGTCGTCGTCCACGATACCGACACTAACTTCAAGATGGCTGAATTATAAGGAAACGCCAAAATGATTAGAATTCAATGTTAATAGGTGCCTATGAAGACCTACTAAAGCATTAGAAAAATCGAAAGGGTACACGTACTACTTCGCCAAGCTTATAACCTCTTTACGTTGGAAATTAAAGGTTTTACGGACTCGGAGGCACGCTTTTAAATAGCGGTAAAGGGCCTGAACAATATTGTGTGCTCCAACAGCCTAGTGTTGATATTACTGATCTTTGGAGCGTACCCATGTATTACGAATGAATATTTGTTATTAGTAAGTACGCAGAAGCAAGCTGTGTCATACGGTCAAGCATTAAAGGAACTGTGGAAGGAATCGGTACGTCGTTAGGCTAATAATGTCCTTAACATTAGAAACAGCTTTACGATAATCGACGTATTTACTTTACCATTATAGAGTAAAGTCCTTGTATAGCGTAAGAAAGGTAAATAGAAGGGCTTATGTAAGATTTTAAGTATCGTTAACTTTAAAGTAGTTGTTAAAATTGACAACAGTTTTATTACCTTTCGTATCACCTAGGTTAAGTCTTGTATTAGAGCTATTAACGATAAAGACTCTTAAGCTAAGCGACTAAGCTAATATGAACCTTCTCCATCCATTATCGATAAGCTAATAGAATGCCACCGTCACGAACAACTTCTGAAAAAGTGGAATGTTAAATAAAAGAAATATATATAGGGGCGCATCTACAATACTACTTGGGTAAGCAGTAAAGAGAAAGACAACTAAAATTTAACACTAAAGCTTCGAGTATAGGATATTATTAAGACCTTCGGTAAACCCTTTAAGGAAAGTGACAAGGTCAAGATGAACGGCCCATTAACTTGAATAGTCGTATAATTCGTATCGAAAGCCAACTTGAACCTTTAAAACCTAAATATTACGATATTTAAGTCGAGGATTATTTACAAGGTTAAGGGTAAGACAACGGGGCAGTCGTATAGAAAATCACGTCTAATCGCTTAAGAATACAGTAATAATGGCAAAGACAAAATCCTTGCGTAATCGCCAACGATTTAGAAGATTAGCTAACGCTTGATAGTAGCTTTGGGAGCAAGTCTTCTAGTTGAGATTAAAAGCAAGTTTACGCTTAATAGCCGATATATAACGAAAATATACACGTATTCAGTAACCGACCTATAGCGGATCGTACTGCTGGAATTACCATAGGGAATACGTGTTATTTACTCTTGAGGGACGGTAAACCAATGTATTAAGCCTTTATAAAAATTAGCTGAAACAGGCGTTTATTAGTTTTTAACTTATTAATTTAATTTTAAATTACGGCTAGGTATAAACTTTTTAACATACGACCCATACCTACTGGTAACGTAAAAGAAAAAATTAGGTTTGATGGGTATACAAATTAACGATACCCTTTTCGTTAGAACGGCTGGCCTTGTAATATCAAAATAGCAGGCGATTAAAGATGCCAAGTTCTGAAATTTTAAGCCGGTTACAACGTTGGCTAAGTGTAGTCAACTGAATTTCAATAAATTGTTAATCCGTATGCTTAGTGTTAATGCCGGTTTAAGCTTTCGCCAGAGGGCTTAAAGCACTGACTAAGCAATAATTAATTAAACTGACGTAGTTAAGGCTTAATGGTAACTGGAACAACGTGCCTGTGGCAGTTATATTACCACTTTATCTTAACCGAAGGCTTTTTACGATATTTCTATTGCGGCATAAGTGTAAAACCTAACAAGTAACGACTTTAACTGGTTGAATAAAAGGCTAAAGTAGCAGATGTGGAACTTATAATAAGTGATTACTATAGATTTAATCGATTGGTTAAAGACTAAATTCATAATCTTTACGGACGGGTCCTTTATAAATAACACCGACTTATCTTTACAGATAGGTTTTCTGACAACCCTAGTCAATAAGAACAGGTGGAAGGATTAGTTTCATATTATTAGTAACCCAATCCACTAAATCTTGGTTAAATGTAAGAGAATCACATGAAACATATTAGTTTTAAAAGTTTATAGAATGATGGAAGACTTCGATATAGGTATAAAAATATGGAAAACCCTTAATATTATTATTAGGCAACTAATGATTCCTCTTATCCCGGTAATTATTTGTACCGATTCGAGAAGCCTATTAGAATACATTTCTAAATTTGGAACTATTAACAAAAGACGCCTGATAATTGACATAGTGGCGCTCCACGAAACCTACGAAGTGAGGGATATTGAAGAGTTCCAAGGGATTGATGGGAAGAATGATCCTGCTCACGTTATAACAAAGATATCGCCAAATAGGTCCTTTAAGAGGTTCTTGTATAATAATAAGCTAACTATGCGCATCGAGAGTTACGTTTATAGGCCGCTCAACAAAGTCAAATCATGTGGAAGCGGCTAGGGATATACTAACGAACTGGAAAACTGCTAGGGGACTAATAAAGGGGATTTTTTTTTTATTGGTACGGCTAAAGTGGAGGCTTATATAGGCTTATAATGGAAGATTTTTTTGTGGGAGTCGATAAAGTCAGACCTTGGAGCCGTGAGGAAATTAACGGTAATCAGGGTTAATTTATGTTTAAAAATGTATAATTTGATGTGAAGATTAGTTGGAATCAACTGAGGTTTGGCTAATTGACGAGGTCGCAGCTTAGTGCTTACCGGAAACGGTTGGTTAACTACAATGACGTACGCGTACAAACTTAAAAACCGCCAGTATTGGAATAGTAGTATTTATAGTATAGTAAATCAACTTTAATTACAGTAGAATTAACTATAATTATTGTAAGTTGAGTATATTGTTTGTGTAGGCCTATTATATTAGCTGTAAAGCAAGTACAGTATACAGCCATTTCACATCAGGGTACGAGCCAAACAATTTGCTATACAAATCACTGTGTAGACCAGCTGGCGGTCTGCTAAACCTAGAACAAGACATCCACCACTTGACCACGTAATACTACTGTTACTTCGACCAATAGAATCGACAACGTTATAAAGTTTAAAGCCCCACCAATACTGATCAGTGCTTATTAGATTAAGCACAGATAAACCAAGTAAAAAAAAAAGGCTACTTTCCAATTACTATTTGTAAAATACCATAGTAGAGGAAATATTCTTACGAAGGGCCTTTATTGTTACGTCGGGTTTTACAGAAGTAAGTAAAAAAAATAAAAAAAATAAAAATAAAAATAAAAATAAAAATGAAAATTAGGTTGCGTCGATTTTTACGACTACTTAGGGGTAACGACGGCATCTCTATCGAAAACACCAAAAAATCTTAAATAAGAATTCTTTTTAAAAACATTAAGATTAACTATTAAAAGTTTTAAAGTCCGGAAAGGTAATAAACAGCTGAGTCAGTACTATTACGGGTGCTACTATTGTAAAACCGACTAAATCCTACAGAAAAAATAACAAACTATCTTCAACCTTACCCTTTCCACTAAACCTTTACCTCTACTTCATTTTTTTCTCTTCCACTACGTTAATTTAATCGCTAAGATTGTTGACCTAAGAGAAAACACCAAGAATTATTAAGTCGCCAAGTTTCCACGCAACTTAACGCTAAGACACCAAATCTTTACGTTTAAACATTACCAAGTCCTTTGCCCTACACCTTCCCTACAGGTCAGAACTTCACGATAAAACCAAGTTAAAATACATAAAGAAAGTTAATATCTTTGGAACCGTTTTCATTAATTATTATAACAAATAACTTTGGATTACGAATGTTAACAAGATCTGGGCTAAATCCCATTTAACCAATTACGTTATATAATAAGTTATCGACGCGGATTTCGGTAACGATTACAGCCGTAGCGCCTGCGCTTCTCAAAATATTCGTAAGTTTTTTCATTACTACACTCTTAATGTACAAAAGATAATCTAACGTACAGTTAAAGACAAATTTAAAAAAGAGGTTACCTGTTGTAACATTTACATCCCTAAAAGGAACCCATTAAAACTATCTAAAACCTTTTTAAACTAACCTAACAATAAACCCCCCTTAAAATCCTAATTCTTAAAACCCTCGAGGGAAAGGTAAAGACATTGAAAAGCTTTAACGCCCTTACACGCGATTTAGAGAACTCCTCATTTACCCTTAACTAAGTTAAGCCTTTTTATGCGTTAACGATAAGGACCTTTTTAATCTATTCGGCAGTCCAGCTCCTTTACGCGACAGTGCAGAGTATTCTTTTAACGACGGCAAAGTATGCAAAACAACAGCTGTTAACGCGATAAAAAGTATTGACTTCGGCGCTTTACATCAGTTAATTAAACAAGATCGTTAAACCCCCCAAAGATTTCAAGCCCCTATTACCTTTGAGTACTTTAATCAAAACCGCCAAACCATTTAAAAATCTTTTTACGGCAGGTTTGCCTATACATGTAAATCCACTATAGGTCCTACCATAAGACTTTACTCATTGGGCTAGATGAGTGGTAATTACTCTTAACACTGTGTTTCGAAAGCTTTAAGGCTTGAACTATTAAGAAACATTATTAATAAAGACTAGAATAATTATTCGACTTTCTTATATAGTCTATTAAAACGGTTAACATTAATTATAAGCCTTTTACGGACTTCGCCAAAATCTGAAACGATATAGAGAAGCATGATGGAAAGTCTTATAACTTCTTTAACACGAAGATAATACCATTTTTAAACATCTATACATATATAGAGGTTCCACTTTTGGACTTTAACTTATTATTTCCCGAAATCTTCACAGGGTACGCTAAAGACTAATACCTAACATTCCTAACGCGAATCACTACCTCGTGCGAAGTTTACGATAATATAAAAAGTCACTTCGAATACGACGTCCACCTTACTTAATATTATATAGATTGGGCAATCACGAGGTAAACCACAAGAATAGCAAAAAGGAAAAAAAAGGAAATACCAATAAATATGATAAATGAAATGATTGAAAAGTTAATATCACGCCAATAAGCAAGAACAAAGGTCCACGCTAGCGAAATTACACTTTAAAAATAGGTATAGGGAGTCGTTACGGGCGTTTATGAGTTCGAACACGCCTTATAACGCCTAAATACCACTTACTAAAGCTTTTTTGAACCAATTACGTTCCTCGTTTACAACCGTAATAACACGTAAACAAAATTCGCTTGGTATATACCCCCAAATTATTAACTTCCCTAACATAAATAAAAAAGACCTTATGGTGGTTTATTACGTCGATCATAAGTACGGCTACGGGCGTCTTTAACGTTTAAAGTATGGCTTGTCGACCCTATACTAAAGTTTATAGCCAAGTTAACGTTCATAAAGTCAAGATTGAAACGAACCTGTTAATCGTAAAAAATATCGTCATTATAATAGTAAAAAATATTAGATTTATGATAAATTTAGCTATGAGTTTACTTAACATCCTCGGGTCGAACAAAATAATTAAAAGGTAATATATTACATTTAATACCTTATTACTTTGAAATAGTATTGTTTAAACTAAATGGATCACTTTAAACGCGACGAGCCAATTAATTTTACTGATAGTCCTAAGTCAATTAAGTAGTATAAAGATATAACTTTTAATGTAGCTTAATAACTACAAAACTTCATCTTTTTATACCACTTAAGCGGTGAGGACCTATACCATTACCCTAATTAAGTATCTAACCCCTTATAAACTTAAATTTTCGCGATTGTTATGCGAACCATACGTTTTAAGATATTATGTTAAACATAAGGACAGTAAAGTACTTAACAGGAGGTTTTCGCAATACGTGACACTACGGAGGGAAAATACTACCGCTACTGATATTAATCGTTAAGATGTTAATGAAAACAAAGTAAGATTCGGACTAGGCGAATAACTATCGTTACTAAAAATATCGGTATTTCAAAATATTATTAGGTACATTACGTTCTATATTATTAAGTCCCCTATGTCTTTCTTTCTTTACTTCGAAAATATAAAAACCTTTGGCGTTAACGTTACTGTTAACTCCGATAAGCTTTTTAATAAAGAATAAAGGTTTCTCTTCGCCTTTAAATAGGGGTATCTATAGTCTTAACTTTTAAACCTAAAAGCAGTAATATAAAACCAAACAAAGCCAAAAATACGGAAATCACACCAGTGTTCTAATTTCCTAACTATTAATAGGCTATATGATGTCTTAAAGTCCGTAGAATATAAAGATGTAAAATACTATACCCTAAAAGATATCGAAAAGCGCTGTCATTACTATGCAATATATACTTAAATACCTAGAAAATTTAAGTTTACATTGAAAAAAGATAAATACTTTAACAATATGGTCTTAATGCATATGGTTTACTTAAATTTTCTTTTTCATATTATTAAGTCCATAACCTTTTTTTCTGGGATTAAGTTTTTGTTGAAGGTACTACACAAAAAATAAAATATAGGTTTATAGATTCAATTATTCTAGAATATACTTAAAGGACTTGATATATGATCAAGCATATCCTCATAAGAATCTCGATCAGGATCGAGATTCCTTTACTAGTTAATACTAGAGTATACTAGTAAATACTAGTTCCTCCGTGCTAGTAAATACTAGCTTAGGGAGCATCTTCGTGCTGATCCTCCGTACTAGTCAATACTAGTACTCGCACTAGTAAAACACTAGTGCAGGTGGAAATATCTACAACTCCGGTGAATTCCTTATCCTTTAGTGTTGAGGTATTTATTTACTTAAAGGTACTAAGTACTGACTGACCTTGTGTGTCCTACTGTTAAGTTGTGTGAAGTGTGACTATACCTATTATATATTTTAACACACCCCTTTAGGGTAACTTTCACTTGAAAAAATAAAAAGTGAAACAAAAAAGTAAAGGGTAAAGCAAAGGAAGTATAGTGTGTAAAAAAAGAAAAAATGGTAGATGCAAAAAACAAACCGACCAGTATAGTCCGATTTAAACCGATAACCTTTCCAGTATCCCATTTTGCAAATATTCCAAGTTTTCATTGAAACTAATACACTATTCTATACCTGCAATAAAAAAAATTTAACTTGAAGCATATATATTTATAAAAAATCAATTTAATCTGAACCAAGGCTAACTAAACCAAGCCGTTGCGTAAATACTTCGTATTTTACCCTTGGCAATAACTTTGTCAACCTATCTTCCAGTTGTTTATTAGTAGGAACCTACTAGATTGATATTATGCCACGCTTCATATCAACCCTTATCAACTATTCTTTCAAGGGCATATGTTAAGTGTGTTAGTAATACTTCGAGTTCTTGACCAACTTGATGATTCTTTCATTATCACAATATATCGTAACGATAATAGTAATACGTTGATTTATAAATAATTTTCTCATGTAAAAGGTGTTCTAAGTAACTCTTATCACTGCTACACTCTTGGCATTCAAAAAGGAGAGGCACATTTTAGATCCCCTTTTGGATACCCAGTTTATCGTATTATTAATAATTTGAACTATGTATCCATAATTAAACTTTCCAGTCACCATATCCTCCTTTTAGTCGGAATCGCACTAGCCGTAAATATAAAGTTTTCGTGTATTTTTATGGTAATTTTGGCTAAAGTTTTCAACTTTTCAATATGGACTTATTAAAAGGTTTTCACCACCCATTTGTTACCCATGGTTTTTATACTATTTGAAGGAGATAAAAATATAACTAACAAGTATAATATTTTGATGTAAATAATAATGTCAAAAACGTAAAAGTACTAATATACGGAAGTCAATGTCCGGCCTATTTTGGCATATTGTACGACAAAAAGCTTCATATCTGACTAATACTTCATGATCTGTAAAATATCAGCTTAATCTTTATATAGCATGGCATAGACGAGGGATCTGATTATAACGGAAATGAAGGCCGAAAGTTTGCTTAGTTCCTCGATTTTTGAATTTAGTACCCTTTGGATATACGTATCTTATGCCAAGATTATCGTACGTACGTTTCTGTTCCTCAAGATACGCACTTCTAGGAAGTGTTCCATCTGTCTCAGATCCCTATACTTAAAGTTCTTCCCAATACTCATCTTAAAAGACTTAAAGAAGTTTGGATTAGGGTACATTATCAGAAAGGTATGAACGTAAGTATATATAACAAGTTAATAGCGACAATTAATGCATACCGCATTGTTAAAGCTCCACCTTTTAAACTTAAAGATATCAAATACTTTCTCTAAACTTTTAAACTATTATTTAAAATCCTGTTTAAACACGTAAAGTCAAGTGAATAGCTAAAAATATTGGTCGATTCTAAGATTAAAACCCATAATATTTTATCTAAATAATTTTAAAAAACGTCTTTGATGGTATTTGGGATCTCTATTAGGAATAATTCCTTACGTTCCCCGTTTAAAAAAGCCGATTTGATTTCGATTTAGTCGATATCCTATTCGTAGGAAATGAAAAATGTAATAAGGATCCTTTAGATGTAAGACTTTGCTATGGCAGTAAAGGTTTTAATATAGTTAAAATTATATCTTTATTTAAATCCTCGAATTACGATCCTGACCTTATACCTTTCGATTTAACCTTTGAAATTAGTTTGAACCTTGGTTACTCTTTATTCAATGGGGGAGTGACGTATAATATCCATTTTAATAGCCTTAAAGACTTTAAGTGATAGAAGACTCCATATTTCACTATGGAGTGCCTTTTTTCCAATGTTTTAAATCTGTGTACTCCAAAGTTTTCTTTATAGTTAGCTGATTGTTTCAATTTACTGACTGAAAGCATAAACTGAACTATATATTTAGTAACCATATTATTTGATAGAAACCCTTCCTATAATCTATTTATTGTTTTTTTTTAAAATCATTTGGCGAATTCACTTTTTGCTTCCAGTTTAAAGCTGTCGTCGTATTATTATAAGGGATATCGACCTTTATGAATTTGATATATTGTTCCCATACTACTGACTTACTAAGTCCTATCATATTCTTTTAAAAAATCATTAGGCTGAAAGTGTTAACAATCTTTGTAATCGAGTTCTCTAGCTGGTTTGGTAAATACATCTTGAATATATGACAAGGCATGGTAATATTATAAAACTACAAAATAAGGATTTCCCTTTCTCTTGTTAAATTAGTTTTTTTTAACTCTTTACACTTCTTATAAAGGGTATATGGACGATAACGGTAAAATTGGGAGTAATAGAAAATTAGAAGTTTGGTTTATGACCACTATATCACTTGACTTTATTGTGAAAACTATTATAGGGCGTGGTGTATTGGATTCTTCCTTTATTATTAACCGTTAGGTTGATTATAATAATGGCTATTTGAAATAAGTAAAGCTATAAGTAATGTGTAACTTTTCTAGCAATAGTATAAGTCCTTATTCTTTCTAAGATTAATTTGTTAAAGCGTTCGGAAATGCCATTTATAGGGTTGGATGGAGAAGAAACCCTAAGGGTAAGATCATAGTCGATAGACATTATTATAACTAAATAGTTAATAAGCATATTATTTTTATCGAGGATTATGAAATCTAAAATACACTCTATACTTTTAATTATTTAATTTAACATACGATAAACATTTTTAATCCTTTATTAGGGGATATAATGGCTGTATTTCAGACTTTATGATTGTACTTAACCTCTATAGCCATTAGGCTACGACGTTCTACTTTAAGCCTAGCATTTATTTTTTAAAAATATTAAATATCCGAATAAACCTTACTTTTTCTAAAGTACTATATTGGAAACTTGATTGCTAACGGACAATTTTGGAAAGATTATAAAAGGAATACATTGTAATGATCACACTAAATACCCGCGAGTATATAGAAGGTGTCAGAGGGTTTATGTTATCAAGAAGGTAGCAGAGGTGCTGAGTGAACAATATCGCAACCGTGCAAGTAATGATCAAAAGCCATGAGGCTATTCAGAATATACTGAGACTGAATACTTAGATTGACAACTGAAGAGCTATGAAGGAAATACTATCTATGTGGTGATGGCCGTGTCCTTATATCCTATGGCCTTTATACCATCTTCAGTGCTGAGGCTCACCGGTACTCACTGAGGCTCACCGGTGTTCACTGAGGCTCACCGGTGCTCACTGAGGCTCACCGGTAGCTCAGCTGCATGCTGGCCTGTTTCCTGACCCGCCAACGTGCTTGGGTCATAACATACATAAATTCGAAACGTATCATTTCCTAGTTCTTTCTTGGGCCGTCCAATAACTGGAGTAATTCTTTTATTAACTTTAGGTTAGGGTAACTAAACCTGGTATACTAAAGAGAAGTATTAAAGGACGTGGTAAAAGTTATGGTAATTGTATTGTAATAGAATTGTTACAAAGTCTAAATAAAAGTATAGTTGCTGGTTATAATAACAACTAGTTCCTTAGTTTCAAAGTTAACTTATGACAAGTTTTGAACTTGAATATTCATCTTGTAAATATTTAATAAGTTAATCAGGTTTATAATAAACTAAGGGCAATAAAAATTATAAAAAGTTGAGGTATTATATCTATAATCTTCAAAATTCTCCGATATCTAAACTATTCCCATGATCATAGGCTAAATAACACCTCCGCCAACTTATAATCCGGGGTGTTTTTCGTTTTATATTTCGAGATATAGAAACCATTTTTCGTTGTTGACAACACGAAAAGATAAGATTAAAGTATCTCTAATAAAGACTCGAAACTTGAGTTTATCAACTACAAAATGGTTAAAGGTACTACACAAGAATATATTGCGTAGGCTTGTAGATTCAAGTATTCTAGAATCTACATAGGGTGAAGAACTTGATATATAATCACGCATATCCTCATAAGGATTTCGATCAGGATCGAGACTCCTTTAATAGTTAATATTAGTGTATACTAGTAAATACTCGTTCTTCTGGGCTAGTAAATACTGGCTTAGGTAGCATCTCTATGCTCATCCTCCATACTAGTCAATACTAGTACTCGCACTAGTAAAATACTAGTGCTAGTAGAGATATCTACAACTCTGGTAAATTCTTTATCTTTTATTGTTATGGTATTTAGTACTTGAAGTCTATACCAAGTACTAACTGGCCTTTTTGATCCTGTTGACCCTATTTTTGAGTTGTGTGCTATGTGACTGTACCTATTATATATTTCAACAATCCCCCTTAAGAGGTACCGTCGACTCAAAAAGAAAAGAAGCAGACGTAAAAGCCAAAAGTAAAGGGTAAAATAAAGTATTTGTTGTGCGGAAAAAAGAAAATCAGTAAATGCAAAATCAAGAAGACCTGTATAGTCCGATTTAAACCGATAACCTTTTTAGTATCTTGTTTATCAATATTCCAAGTTCACACAAAAACCACTCCACCATTCCATACCTGCAATACCATAAGGTAACTTAAAGCACACATCTTCATGTACCATTCATTCAATTTAAGCCTAGGTTGATTAAGCTAATTAGTTACATTACTGCTTCGTATTTTGCTTTTGGCAATGGCTTTCTCAACCTATTAGCCAGTTGTTTATTAGTAAACCACCACTTAATTTGTATTGTACCACGTTTTACTTTATCTTTTATCAAGTGTTCTTCAAAGGGTAGGTGTTAAATTTGTTGGTAATTCTCTGGGTTCCCAGAAAACTTGATTAGTTCTTTATTATCACAGTATATTATAACGATAATAGGAATACGTAGTGATGTAAATAAGTTTCTCATGCAAAGGGCATTTTAAGTAACCCTTATTACTGCCACCATTTTAGCATCCATAAACAAGAGGTATTCTTTGGATCTCATTTTTGATACCCAGTCAACCGTATTATGAACGATCTGAACTATGTATCCGTAGGTATACTTTTTAGTAGCCTTGTCCCCATTTTAGTCGGAATCGCACCAGACGTTGATGTAAAGTCTTTGTATATTATCATATTAATATTGGATAAAGTCTTTGACGGTTTAATAGGGACTTGTTAAAACATTTTTACCACCCACTTGTAATCCATGGTTTTCGTACAATTGAAAATATCTAAAGGTGTAACTGATAAGTGTAATGTTTTTATGTAAAGGATTATGGTAAAAAGAAGGAAGTACTGATATAAGGAAAGCGATTTCCGGCCCACTTTGGCATATTACATAGCCAAAAACCCCTATATTTGACTAATACTTTTTGGTCTATGAAAAATTAACTTGATCCTTATATGGTAAGGCATGAACGAGGGATACTGTTATAATAGGGATATAGGACGGACTTTTAATTAGTTTATATTTTATTAAATCCAGTACCCTTTGGATATACGTATCTTGTGTTAAAATAATCGTATGTACGTTCCTGTTCCTTAAGATACACACCCTTAGGAAGTGCTCTACCTGTCTCAGGTTCTGGTACTTAAAATGATTTCCAATATCCATATTAAAGGTCTTAATGGCGTTAATGTTAGGGCACATTATCAGAAACTCATTAACGTAAATATATATAAAAGGTTGATAGCAATAGTTGATATATACCGCATTGTTAGGATTTAGTCTTTGAAATTTCAGGGTATTAAATACTTCCTTTAACCTCTTTAACCACTGTTTCAAAGCCTATTCAATCCCGTAAAGTGAATTAAGTAGCTAAAATACTTAGTTAACTTTAATATTGAAACCTATAATATTTTTATCTGGATAATTCGAGAAAAAGTCCTTGATAGTGTTTATGAACTCCATTTATACTAGGTTTTCAAGTTCCCCGTTTAGGGAAGCCGAATCGATATCGATTTGGTCGATATCCCATCCGTAGAAAATAACGAGTGTGATAATGATCCTCCACGTGCAAGACTTCGCCATAGTAGCAAAGGTTTCATTGTAGTTAACACAAAACCTTTGCTTAAATACTCGAAATACAATCCTAACCTTATACCTTTCGATTTAACTTTTAAAATTAGGTTTAACCTTAGTTACTTCTTTTATAATTAAGGAGTGGCGTGTGATATCCGTCTTAATAGCCTTAAACACTTTAAGGGATAGATGACTCCGTATTTCACTATAAAGAGTCTTTTTCCAGTATTTTGCATTTGAGATTTCCAAAGCTTCCTTTATAGTCAGTTTTGTTTTAGTTTACTAACTCAAATCATAAAATCAACCATATCTCAGTTAATAATAGTATTTTCTTACAGACTTGCTGGTAAGCTATTTCCTATTTTCTGTACTGCTTGACAAATACTCCTTTATAGCTTAAAGTTTGAAGCTGCTGTTATAGTGTTATAAGGTATACTAACTTTAATAGGTTTAGTATCTTTTCCCCTTACAATCACTTTACAAGGTCCCGTAATAGTTCTTTTTATAACCGTTCAGTTAAAAGTGCTGATAATCTTCCTCGTCAAGTTTTCTGGCCAGTTTGGTAAATGAACCTTGAAAATATATCAGGGCTTAGTAATATTAGAAAACTTCTACAAAATAAGTATTCCCTTGTTTCTTATTAATTTAGTCTTTTAAACCTTTACTCGTCCTATAAAGAGTATGTACACGATAACAATAAGCCGGAAATAAAAACAAACTTAATATTAGGTTTATAACCCCTATATTCCTTTACTTTATTGTTAAAACCCTTATAATACATGGTGTACTGGATCCTGCTCCTATTGATAATCGTTAGTTTGGCTATAATAATGGTGGTTTGGAGCAGGTAAGACTATAAGTGATATGGTACTTTTTCTGAAAAATTTAAGTTTTTATCTTTTCGAAGATTACTCCGCTAAAGCTTTAGTAAATTCCGTTTCCTTTCAAGTTGTATAGTAAAGAAAAATGAAAGGAGAAATAGTAATCGATAGAAATATTCCTTAATTAAAATTTAATAAGCTCATTACGTCCATTAAAAATTAAAAGAAAAATTATGCAATCTATACGTTTCATTATTTCGTTTAACATACAATAAACGGCTTTAAATCATTTACCAAAGGATATAATAGCTAAAGCACGAACTTTAAAGCTATACTTGACCTTTTTAGCTATTAGGCCACAGCGTTCATCCCTTGGCCCAGTAGTTTTTTCTAGGAAACTATAAAAGTTTAAATAAACCTTTTTTGGGGGGGGTACCGTATTAGAAACTTGGTCGTTAACGGGTCCTTTAGAAATTTTTATGAAGAGAACAAATAAAGTCGAAAAACTCTATTTCCTGGTATTTTTTGGGGCCGTCCAACAACTAAGGTAATTCTTTTACTTACTTTAGACTGTTGTCATCAAACCCAGTATACCAGAGAAAAGTATCGAAATACGTGGTAAAAGCTATGGCAATTATATTGTAATTAAAATGTTGTGTAGCCTAAATAATAATGTAGTCGTTAGTTATAATAGAAATGATTTCTTTAGTTTTGAAGTTAACTAATGATAAGTTTCTAACTTTAATACCAAAGTTGTAAATCTCTGATAGACTAATCAGGTTTATAATGAAACTAAGGTAATAAAAATAGTTGTAAAAAGTCAGGGTATTAAAATTGTAACTTTTTTAAAACTTAACAGATATTTAAACTATTTCTTTGCCAGTAGACTAAATAATACCTTCCTCAGTTCATAATCTAGGGTAGTTTTCACCTTGCGTCTCGACATGTGAAAATAATTTCCTGTTGTTAAAAACATATAAAGAAAAGTCTAAATCATCTCTAATAAATTCTCTCAACTAGATTACATCAATTACAAAACAATGTTGTGATGTGAAAGAAAAAGAAAAAAATTGAGATTTAATATTAAGTTCTAAAAACTTGACGTTATAAGAAGAGCCTGCACTACGTCAATATCCGCATCTGGTACGGCCTATAATTAGTATTTTTAGCGAATCAACGTAAAAATTAGAGCCCTTAGCGTTAGAAGTGAATACTTTCAAGTTGAAAGTAAGTACCTTAAAACCGGAACACCTATATAAAATACAGCCTTTAATTGGCCAAAATTCACTAGTATAGGATCCTATACAGGGTCTTATGTAGTTTATTACGCAATTGATTATAGCAATATTATAAAGTTATAATGCTACAAGTAACGAAGGTCTTTTTACCATTGTTAACAGCAATATAGTTCGCTTTTTCTTCGTCAATAATAGATTTACCAACATTGAAAAGCCGAAAATTTGGATAGAATGCCCAACAAGCCTGTGCCGAATAACCCTTGTAAAAGTTTGTAAGGAAATTATTTTCGAACTAACTAATACGCTGGTTACGGTTGACAGGTAACATATTTTTCGGTTTTTTTTGGAGCATAGAATTTAACGTTTCTTTTACTCCTTAAAGCCAGTTTTCGTTCTGAAAGACTGAATGTAGTTTATGAAGTAATAAAAGAACAGCTTTCTTCAATTTACTTCGCATAAAAACTATCCAGACTAGAAACTTGGGCTTAATATAGGTAAAAAACAATAGGTAAAACTTAATATCTTTAACTTGAGGGCCTTAATAGATTAAACTCCTACTAGTATTTTCAAACGCTGTCATACGGAAATCTAAAGCTGAATAGTGTAAAGGGAGAAATAAAAGATGGTTTTGAAGAAGTTCTTAATAAAAATATCGGCCCACTTCCTTAATATATGCCAATCAACTTTAATAGGACGTTATGCGAGTTTTTAATACCTACGATAATACTAAAAGACCTAAAGTGATGAAAAAGGTAATGATTCTATAATCCAGGATTCGGGTAGGCATAGGTTTTAAATTATTGGTAAAACTATAGTCGATAGGCGTAAATAAGTAATTATTGTTTTTTTTCGTAAAAACTATATTTATCTTAATTTTAAAGATACATTTCAAGATTTCAAAAGAGTTATTTCTCTTAATATAGCCCTTAATAGCTATTAGCTAGACATCAATATTTGTGAAGGTTAACTTTTCAAAGTCTTTGAGTAATTGTAACTTAGACTTTATAAATTGTTTCATTTTTTAGCATTAAAAAGGAGGTTTTTAATTTTTCCTTTCTCTTTCTTTACTAGTATAAGTATAATAGTGCCTATCGATTTAGGTTGTTATGGTTCTCTTAGGCGTTCCTCAAGCTTAACCGATAGTCCTTCGTAAAAATCCATAGCTGACTTAAGCTTTATTAATTCTGGAAAACTAGTAGTTCTAATTCTAGCTTCTTCTTCAGTATCATCAAGATTATCAGTATTAATAGCTTTAATTTCTTGCTTAGATTTAGTCCTACAAGCCTTATGAGCTTTTTTTATTCCTTTTTTCAACAGAGAGTCAGGGTCCAGATCCCCTACAACTACGAGAGTAGCCCTAAAGCGTAGGAAATGAAGGGATATGGATTTAGCTAGAACAAAAGGACCGGAAACAATAACAGTCCTCTATAAAGGAGGACCATCATAATTGGTACTGGAGTAAGACTGCTCTGGTAGTAGAAACAAGCTACGTGCTGGGGATACTAAAGAGGCATCCTCAAAGGTATTGGATGGTAAAGAAGAAGGGTACATTTTAATCTATGTCGAGAAAAGTAACTGATTCAATAAGTAATAGTTTAAAATCGTACTGATAATGTGTTAAAAGTACAACACAAGAATAAATTATTCAGGCTTGTAGATTCAAGTATTCTAAAATATACATAGAGTGAACAACTTAATATATGATTAAGCATATCCTCATAAGGATCTCGATCAGGATTGACACTTCTTTACTAATCAATACTAGTGTATACTAGTAAATACTAGTTCCTCCATGCTAGTAAATACTGGCACAGGTATAATCTCCGTGATCATCCTCCATACTAGTCAATACTAGTACTCGCACCAGTAAAATACTAGTGCTAGTGAGGATATCTACACCTTCGGTGAATTCCTCATCTTTTGGTGTTGATGAATTTAGTACTTGAAGTCTGTACCAAGTATTGACTAGCACTGTTGGCTCTATTTGCCCTGCTGTTGAGTTGTGTGCTGTGTGACTGGACCTATTGTATATTTCAACAAAAATAATATTATAGTGCGGAAAAAGGAGGGGAAAACTTAAGACTTAACGCTAAGTTTTGAAATCTTAACGTTGAAGATGGGGCCTGTTTTGCTGTAATACCCGTATCTGATACGGCATTTCATTGGTCGTTTTGGCGGATTAACGTAAAAAGTGAAGCCCTTAATATTATAAGTGAAGACTATAACTTGAAAAGTATATACTTTAAAGCGGGTACACCCTTGTAAAATACCGTCTTTAATTAGCCAAAATTTTCTAATACAAGACCATTTATGGGGTTTGGCGTAGTTAACTGCGTAATTAATTGTAATAACATCATAAAGTTATAATGTTGTAAGTGACGGAGGTCTTTTACTTTGAAATTGTTGATGGAAATAGCGTCCGCTTTTTCTTCCTAACTAATAGATTCACCAGTATTGAAAAGCTGTAAACTCGAATGAAATACCCAACAACTTTTTTCCAAATAGCCCTTGTGAGAGCCTAAAAGACAATTTTACTTGTATTAACTGATACGCTAGTTACTGTTAATAGGTGGTTCATTTTTCGGTTTTCTTTGGAGGATGAAATTTAACGTTTCTTTGCCCCCTTAAAGCCGGTTTTTGTCGTGGAAATCTGATTACAGTTTACTTAATTGTAAAAAAACAGCTTTCTTTGATTTGATTCGCATAAAAACTGTCTGAAATGAAAGACCGGGCTTAGTATAGGTTAAAAACTATAAGGAATACTTAGTATGTTTAACCAAACTGTTTTAATAGATTAAGCTTCTTTTGGTATTTTTAGACGCTGTGACAAATAGAACTAAGGCTAAATAATGTAAATGGAGAAGAAAACGAAATTTCTTCAGAAGTTCTTCATAGTAGACCGGTACAGTGCCTTGGTATATGTTAATTAATTCCAATAAAACCTTATATGAGCCTTCAATGTCCATAATAACTACTAAAAAATATAAAGTAATAAAAAAGGTAATTACTCTGTAAGCCTGCATTCGGGTATTTATAGTTTTGGAAGTAATTATGAAATTTTAGTCTATAAGCGTAAATAAGTGAATATTGTTTGTTTTCATAAACACCGTATTTATCTTAATTTCAAAGATACCCTTTAAGATTTCAAAATATTTATTACTAATAATATAGCCTTTAATAATTGTAGCTAAACGTTAATATTGGTAAAATTTAACTTTTCAAAGTCTTTTGATAATTGTAACGTTGGCTTTATAAGTTGTCTTCTTTCTTTAGCGTTAAAAGGTTTTTTTTTTGATATTTTCCTCCTCGTTTACTGGTGTAATGATATCCATAGATTTAAGTAGTTCCGGGTTTTTTAGTCCTATGAAGTGTTTTTTGTGATTAGTTAACAATCTTTAGTATAAGTCGATAGCTAATTTAAGCATTGCTGATTTGGATAATTTGGTAGTTTTAGCCCAAACTTCTAATTTCTCATTAGCAAAATCATTAGCATTAATAGCTTGAATTTATTTCTTAGCTTTAGCGCTACGGGTATTACGATCTTAATTTCTTCCTTTCCTCAATATATCTCTAGGGTCCAAAGCCCTTAAAGCAACGGGAGTAGCCCTGAAGCGTAGAAATCAAAGGGATGGGGATTCAGCTGGAGTAGAGGGACCGGAAGTAATAACAATCCTCTGTAAAGGACGATGATTATCACTAGTACTGCCGTAAGACTGCCCTGGTGGCGGAAACAAGCCGCGTTTTGGGGATGCTATCAGGGTATCCTTAAAAGTATAAGATAGTCCTGAAAAAGTAGATATTTTAATCTGTGGAAAAGTAAATAACCAATTTAATAAACAGTAGAGCATTAACATACTCATAATGTGTTGAAAGTACTACACAAGATGATATTATATAGGCTTGTCGATACAAGTATTTTAAAATTTACATAGAGGACTTGATATATGATCAAGCATATCCTCATAAATATCTCAATCATGATCGAGATTCTTTTACTAGTCAATACTAGTATATCTTAGTAAATACTAGTTCCTCCATGCTATTAAATATTAGCTCAGGCATTATCTCTGTGTTGATCCTCCGTAATAGTCAATACTAGTACTCGCACTAGTAAAACACTAGTGCTGGTGGATATATCTACAACTCTGGTAAATTCCACATCCTTTAGTGTTGAGGTGTTCAGTTACTTGAAGGTACCAAGTACTGACTGGCTTTGTTCGCTCTGCTGCTGAGTTTTATAGATTGTGACTGTAGTTATTATATATTTCAATAGTCCTTAAAGTCCCTATCAGTGAAAGATGCGTGGGTGGCGTTAAGAATATTATAAATTAACATGTACTTGGGCTCACCTAACATCGTTGTTCACGATATCGGTATTAATTTTGCGACGGCGGAAATTCAAAAAAACGTCAAGATAATGGGAATTTAGTATAAATAGGTGCTGTAGAGGTATACTGAAGTATTTAAAGGTTCGAACGGGTATACACATTACTTTGTCGAATCTATAACATCCTTATATTGGAAATTAAAAGTTTTACGGACCCGGAGGCACGTTTTTAGATGGCTGTAAAAGGCTTTAACAATAATATAAGCCTGAACGGCCTATTGTCGACGATGCTGGTTTTTCAAACGTACCTACGATTAACGAGTAAATCTCCACTATTAGCAAGTAACCAAAAGTGAGCTGTAGTATACGGCAAAACACTAAAGGAACTGTTAAAAAAATCTACACGCCGCTAGGTTAACGATACCCTTAACACTAAAAACAGCCTTACGAAAATCGACATACTTATTTTGCCGTTACAAAGTAAAGTCCTCGTATAACGAAAGCTGAGTACATCAAAGGATTTATACGAAATTTGAAATATCGCTAAATTTAAATTAATTATTTAAATTACTAACGGTTTTATAACTTTTTTTATTACCTAGGGTATGCCTTATAGTAGGGTTATGAATCATAAAGACCCTTAAGTTAAGCAACCGAGCTAATACGAATCTCTTTTACCTGTTATTAACAAGCTAATGAAATACCGTTAACGCGAACAACCCCCCAAAAAAAGAAATGTTAAAAAGGAAAAATACATACCTATCCGTATATATAATACTATTTTATTTAGATAAATAGGAAAAAGAAAGATAACAAAAACTTGATATTGAAGCTTCGAATACAAATTATTATCAAACCTTTCGGCAAATCCTTTAAAAAAAGCGATAAGGTCGAGATTAACGGTCTATTGATTCGAAGAGTCGTATAATTCGGGTCGAAAATTGACTTTAACCTTTAAAATCCAAACATTAAGATCTTTAAGTCGAGGATTATGTATAAGGTTAGGTGTAAAACCACGGGACAGATGTATGAAAAATTATACCTAATTGTTTCAAAATACGGTAATACAGATAAAAATCATTTTTTAACAAAATTACCAACTATTTGAAAGGTTAGTTAACGTTTAGTAATCTCATTGATAACAAGTTTATCAGCTAAAAGTAAAGGCAACTTTACACTTAATAGTTAAAATATAACGTAAGTATATACGTAATTAACAACGAATCTATAGTAAATCGTATTACTGGAATTTCTATAGAAATTACGTGCCATCTACCCATTAGGGACGGTAATTTAATATGGTAAATCTTTGTAGAAAATAGTCAAAACAGACGTTTATTAGTTTCCAACCTACTAATTACACTCTCAATTATGGTCAGGTATAAAGTCTTCGATATTCGACCTGTTCCTTTTAGTAACGTAAAAGAAAAAATTCGGCCTAATGGGTATATAAACTAACGATACCCTGTTCGTTAAAACGGCTAACTTTATGGAATCTATATAGTATTCGATTAAGGACTCTAAGTTCTAAAATTGTAAACTGGTTAAAACTTTGGCTAAAGGCAGTTAACTTAACTTTAATAGATCGTTAATCCATATACTTGGTGTTAATATCGGTTCCATCTTTATCTAGAAGTGCTAAGATATTGACTTAGCTATAATTAATAAGACTAAAGTAGCCAAAGCGCAACGGTACTTGAAATAACGTATCTGTAACAGTTATATTGTCACTTTACATTTATCAGAGGGCTCCTAAAACCTATCTATCGCGATGTAAGTAGAAAACCTAATAGATAAAGACCTTAATTGGCTAGATGAAAGGTTTAAGTGTTAGATGTGAAACTTAGACTCAATGATTAATATAATCCTCATCGACTTGTCGAAGGCTAAGTTTATGATATTTACGGACGAGTCTTTTACAAACAATATCAACCTATCCTTATATATAGGCTTCCTAATAACCCTCGTTAATAGAGATAGGCGGGAAAACCAACTTCATCTCATCAATAGCCCGATTCAATAAACCTTTATTAAATATAATAAGATTATACGAAGATTATCGGCATTGAAGGTTTACGTCATAATGATAAGATTTAATATATGCATAACGTTATAAGAAACCCTTAATATTATTATCATGTAACTAAAAAAAAATCCTATCCCGGTAGTGATTTATATAAACCCGAGGAGCCTATTTGAATACCTTTCGAAATTTGAAACCACTCGTGAAAAACGCCTGATAATCGACGTAATAAAACTTTACTCCGCCTACGAAGAGAGTTAAAATAAGGAGTTCCGGCGGATTGACCGGAAAGACAATCCTACTAACTCTATGATAAAGGTATCGCCAAAAAAGGCCCTTAAAAGGTTTGTAAATAACAATAGGCTAACTATACGTATCGTAAGCTACGTTAATAGGCCACCCGGCAAGCCTAAATCATGTGGCAACGGTTAAGGATATGATAGCGAATTGGAAAACTGCTAGGAGCTTGAAGATAGCGACTTATTTCATTAGCAAGGCTTAAGTGAAGGATTGTATGAGTTTGTAGCAGAAGAACTTTTTGTGGAAATCGATAAAGATGAACCTCGAAGCCGTGGAGCAAATAACGGCAATTGGGGTCAATTTAAGTGAAAATGAGTGCAATTTCGATGTGGAGGTCCATTGAAATTGACAGGGGTCTACCCAATTAATAAGGTCACAATTTAGCGGTTACCGGAAAAGATTGGTTACCTACCTTAGCGTACGCGCACAAACTAAAAAGCCGCCAGTGTTGGAATAATAGCAATTACAGTGAAGTAGGTCAATTTTATTTACAGTATAGTTGACTATACTAACTGCAAATTAAGTGTATTGTTTTGTGGGTTTACTGTATTGACTTCAAATCAAGTATAGTATGGCCCTACTTCATACTATGGCACGAGCCAAGAAATTGGCAATACAAATTACTGTGAAGACCGGCTAGCGGTCCGCCAAACCTAGAACAATACATCCACCACTTTACCACGCAATACTACTATTACTTCGACCAATCGAATCGATGAAGTTGTAACGTCTAAAGTCCTACCAATATTCACGTTATTTTACGAAAATTTATAGTAAAAGTTAACTACGACTAATACCTCATATTTGATATCGTTCGCTCAAATAGAATTGCTAAATAAATAAAAACCGATTTTATAATACCCTCAATATCCTTCAACCTACAACGTTTTATTACTATGTTGATAACCTATCCTTTTTAATTATTAATTATTAAACGATCATTGTTAACGTTTAATGTTACCAAATAATGTAATATCTAAAATATATAAAGAATTATATACCGTGTTATTCCGGGAATAATATATTTTAATATTAGGCTTGACTATTTATCAATATTTTCGCGAAACTTAGCTATTCGGATAATACGCGTACTCCATCTTCGACCTTACAACAACTTTCTTGGACTAGGTGCACGGACCACCTTGTTAAAGAAGGTAAGGGGCCTATATAGTGAACCCTAATAGTACCCACTTCTGAGAAAAAATTTCAGGTCTTGCCGCTCTCAACACCATCACTTTACATACATCCTATTCTACCACAACAGCTTTAATCGGCTTTATCACCACTTGAATATTTTCTGGTGACCCCTTTTTGGCTATGGAGATCGTCGTCGGCCCGGCGCACCGCCCGCGCACCAGTGCATCCAAAGAATAGCCCTTACAACCAACAATTCTATCCATTATTACTTGTGCCAACGTGGTCCTTCAAACTTAAACTTGCACACTACAAGTTTGATTTATTTTACGCTTTAAGTTCGAGACCTTTATTATAAACGCTCGTATTTGACGACTCTATTTATTTATTCATTCATTAATCTCTGAGCCGTCACCACTCATACCGGTGCCCTACTCACTCAATAAAGCCTTTAGACCTAAACTTTTACTACAACTGTAATGTAAGTTTAATTTCTTTTACGCTTTCAGGTCTTAATGAAAGACCTTCATTATAAGCGCTCGCACTTGATGGCTTCATTTATTTATTTATCCTTAAGCCATCATCACCTATACTGACACTCCACCCACTTAGTGGTGTACTCTTTTTAAGATTATTTTATACTTCTTAATCTTGCGGTCCGTAGCACAAAAGTGGCTCTGGTTAGCACTTTTGAAGTTCTTTACCAAGTTGTAAAGTATATTTTCCTCACCTCCATAGGTTTTTCACCAAGATATATGTATGTTACCGGTTCTTTACTTTTTTTAAAACCGCCGTCAGATTATAGATACGTGTAGGTATCGAGTGGGGACTAAAATTACCGTGTAATACGGCCCGGCCAAGGCTTCAATTTACACGTCCGTTATTACAGGTCTTTAAGCTATGGGGTTACCTCAAGACCTTAATTAGAAAGCTAGCTCGAAGTTCTATTTCTAAAAGTTTCTCTTTTTGTCTTTATACCATTTCGTTTTTTAAATAAAGGTTGTGACGTTGGATTTTTCTTTATAGGTATATTCGGTTAAAATTCTTTCCCGTTACACCTAATGGTGTGTACCCTCTTTTATGTGGCACTTAAACAAACTTATATAAATATAATCCATATTTGTAGTCCGTATAAATTTGTACTATGTAATAAAGATCAATACGGTTAATTATAAGAAACTAACGACATGTAACATATACTTACAACACATTGCTCGAAAATTGGCCACAGATGTATAGGATTAGGTTTTCAACCTTATGTATTTGTTTAGTTGGGGACGCTTTCAGTGGTTTATTCAACGTATTTCATGGTATAGTTTAAAAGAAACAGAATTTTTCGAATAGGGTGGTTGTTGTAGGTGGGAATACTTGTGTTGTGAGCCTTCCTACCAGTATATTTATGTATTTCACATTAGCGAGGGTCAAACTATACTAGCTATATAGTGGGCACTACCCGGTGATAGTAAAAAATAAACGCGAATTCCACTGTAACCCTAATATCATACCCAAGTTTCGATGATATAATAACCGAATTTTCTTAATCCTAAACCGTTTTACTAAAGCCTCGTTTATAACATGATTATAATTATAATTGAAACCAACTTGTGCGTTTCAAAATATGTGTTATTAAAAAGTATAAAGATAGGGAGTGGCTTTTTGTTTATATGTATTTCAATTGAAATAAACTTTCATTTACTAGATTTTGTAATTACATCATCAAAATTATATAACTTTTCAATAAAATTATATTCAGGAGTCAAGCTTCCCCCATAACCGATAATCGGATACCTTTATTTTTCTTTTTGACTTAGACCGTATATACCTGCGTTATATAGAAGGCTAAAAGCAATTTACAGGTACATTAGTAGTAGTCCGACGAGCTATGACGTATATAACGTTTCGTAACCTATTTAACCCAGCGTTTTTTTGCCGTTATTTACGTTACCCAACATCTTTGGTACTAGGTAAATACCGAACGTGCTTGTTAAAATGACTAATCGTAATTATTGAGGTTTTTTATGAAAATACCTAAGGGGCATATCTATTTATTATAATTATATTTTTATCCAGTCATTATACATATACGGGGTCTGATAAGTATCGTCTAGAACTTCGTTTCAAATTTAGATGATTCAGCTCATTTACCAGTGTCCGGTATTTCATCACAACCGCAATATAATTGATACGATTAACACCTACCGTAATAAATTTTTCTCGGATGGGTAAAGATATACGAAAACGTAGGTAACTGCATTTAACGATAGAAGGTTAATTTTAAGCGCCCGTCTCTAAATTAGTAATGTTTTAAACTTAATAACGCAAGACACCCATAAGATTTCGTTGTTTATAAGCAATCTTTAAAATTTGATTAAAGCCTTATCAGTATGATAAAATTCATGAGAAGTAGCCTTCATATAGCCGAGAAACTTACTCGTATCGTATGTTTCCTCGTATGAGCTAGCTTTGTAATATACCGTAATAGCCTGTTTTATAGCTGTTGTATGATATCCTTATACGAAGAAAACTGAATACCAAACTATTCAATGAAAATTTTATTCGCCTTGAATATAAATTCGATTTTTTTAAGCGCGTTTTCACTTAATTAAAGGCAAATTTATCTAGTTACGGTTAGTTTTATCGTTTTAGGATATTCTTAGACGTTGAGAAACTAACTCGAGTAGCTATTTAGTTTGCTTCAAATTTCTGAATTTTTATAACAACTTGAGCGAAGTCAGACGGAGGGTCGAAAAAGAAAGTCGATTAGCCAGGCTATTACATTTACTTCATCGCAAGCGCGATTTGGCTTATAGTATTTTATAAACGAAATATATTAGCCTAAGTAGACCCGGAAGGAGTAAATGGTATATTTACAAAAGTCGAGGATTCGGTATTTTGTGATTGCCTATCTTCACCGTTATTGTAAAAGAGCAACGTAAAATTATTGATATTTAATATCGATCCGTCTATTATAAGTAATATCATTTCGAAAAGATGAAAAAAAGAATTAATAGTATGTTATAATCCGACCTATGATAGTAAGCTGGGTAGGTGCCAAATATAGTTTACTATTAAGGTATAGGCGCAAAGGTAAAAGAGGTTACAGTAGTCTTTCGTACAGGACTTATGGGCATGGTTTGTATACATCCCATCACGTGCCCTCGCACGTGATGCCTGCGGACCGTATTTAGGCCGCGCTTGAGCCAGGTACTACATATCTCGTTACGTGTACAGTCACGTTATCTATAGACTCAATGGCTAGTGGCTTGAATCCATAACAATTCCTATATCTTGTACCAATTGAAATGAGATTATTGCATCAAAAAATTGCCATAGAAGGGAGGTAAATCAATATATCCCTTGTATAATGAATTTCAAAACATTCGCATCATTAGCAAAAACTGATATGAAATTAAGGTGTTGGTAGAGCCTTTGGGTAAAGAGGTTGTTGGATTTTTACCGGCTACGGCGATCTACCGCATTATATATATATATATATATATATATATATATATATATAAACTGGAATATTAAATCATTTTTAACCCGTATAAAAATCCGCCGATATTTACCTTAAGAAGTATGTCGACCGTTACCCGGACATAGTAAATTCGGCCCTTTACGCATGATTATATCGGCGCTCTTTCTCTACCTATGTTTATATTTACGGCTTCTTTTTTCCCTGATCACGTATTTTTATTGTATAATATAGTTAAATGCTTTTATAACAAAAATTTGAATAATGCAACTTTATGGATACGGGGAAAAATGGTTAACGCCTAAGTTATAAACAAATTATCAATGCTTATAGCCACCGTTGATGAAATCTTCAATAGTTAGTGATTGAATATAGTTTATAACCTAAAATCAATTAATACAAACTTTGTGGAATTTCATATGAACTTATAGCCATCGCAAAAAGAATGTAATCAAATTTTTCCGACCACTGGAAACATAAACGATTCTTATCATTATATTGATAAATATGGGCAGAAATACGAAGGTTTATCGGGTATTATGAATATATGATAACTCAGAAACAGTCCATACAATTAATTCAAAAAATCGTTGATACAACATAAAAATAACGAAATGAAAACGATATAACGTAAGCCTGTTTATTACTTTTCTTCTTTTTTCTAAACTAGAAGAGTAAGGTTTTAATTTGGAAGGTACGATGAAAAGCTTTGTTGAATTTAAAGTCATAAATTTTTCTTTACATTGAATTGGGGTTTCTTTCAAACGCTATATAATCTCAGATATGTTTGGAAAGAAATTTATTCATGAACATGTGACTATATAATAAACCTATCAAACTTTTATAGAGATCAATCTGTCAATATAGTGTTGACAAAGGTTTGTTATTGACCATCAAAATTTCGGAGTATTGTTAGTATAGATCTTAATTTTATTTACCTCTATGTAAAACTCACGCTATATAACGTATAAATGGGTTAACGTTTCAACTATTGGGTTTTAACTGCCGATATGTTTTTAACGGAATAGTCGGAGTTTTTATCTACTGTTTGAAATACGTTTTTTATCTTATCTTTATAAAGGTTCATATGGGTACTACATAGATCCTGTCTAACTTCAATAACAGTTCAGATTATGAAGTTTTATTGATTATATTTTCGTTCAATCGAAAGATACAATTCCTATTTATATGTACCTAGAGATCGAAAGTTAACCTACCCAAATTAAACTATATCTGTGTTATATAAATGGTCGTTATATTACTTGTGATCAGGTTAACAAAGAAATAATCTATGTATGCGTACATAAATTCATTTACCCAGGTGTACGGAGACGATTTATACGCGTTTGGAAAACCAGCCTCAAACTACGTAAAATTCACTACGTGGTAAACGATTAAACTCGACCGGATTATATATTGCATAAGAATAGTAAACGCGGTTCACCTGCGGGCCGCTAGGTTTTTTAAGCTGAATAATTTCCTTGAGAAAGTGTAACGGGCTTGGAATGAGATTTCAAGGTTTCAAATCGATAAGGTTTCTCATTTTGCAAAGGTATACGAGTTGTTAAACTAGTATACCATTCCCTTTCCCTTATGTCTATCGTCGCTTGAGGTTGATAAGTAATTGATTCTTAACACTTTTTAATAAACTCAGGTTTTGTATAAAAATATTTTGATGAGTTTACTACGATCAACAATGTCGTCGATAATCTGTTAACTGATTATGATAGGATTAAGTTTAATGTTCTGTAAAACATAACGACTTTTACAAAAAATAGTTTTATATAGTATCATCAGAATACGAAATACATCAACTAAGTTTGACAATATAACAATTTGTTTAGTCGAAGCTTTTAAGGGTTTTATTTAGTATTCTCTCGACATATTTCATAATAAAAACCTACGGTTAAAAGTTTTCCTGCAGATTTCAAGGTAATTAAAGGTATTTAAAACTTCTAAATTCAGTGATGGGGATTTCTTCAGCCTTCGATAAAAAAAAGCCTACTGTTTCAATCTACTGTTTCAATCACAATATACTTAAAGGGTTTGGACAATAATATTGTACGTCGGATATTATAATCCTGTTAGAAAAACAGTCAATTGTAGTATGGCAAAGTAAACTATACTGATTATGAGTTGATTGTACTGACTGCAAGTTAACTGTATTTACTCCAAATCAAGTACAGTGAAGTATTCAATTCAATTTGAGGTACGTGCCAAGCAGTTATCCATAAAAATTCAGTGCGTAGACCGACTAGTGGTTTTCCAAATATAAAAGTAACCACATCAACACTTTCAATATAATGCCAGTTACTTCAACTGAAATTATCATCCAATTCGTTGCAACGATAAGGACTTACAAATACTTATCAGTTCTTATTGAATTAATTGAAATTAAACTAGGTAAAAAAAAGAAGTTACTTTTCGTTTATTACGATTTGTAATTACGTAAGGCAAAGAAAAGACTTTTACAAAGTGTTCCGGCTGCTTTATGGCTATTTACAGGTAGTAAACGGGAGAATTTTTGAATTTATTTCTATTTACAGTTATTTTAAAGCTATGAAGGTATAGTAAAACTATTGATAAATCTTTATTAACCTGATTTTCAAAAATAGGCATTGAGATTAATCGTCAAAAATCCTAAGTTTATTTGATTACTATGTCTTCAAATTATGAAGCGATTACTAAAGTTATCAAGTTTCCAAAATTGGCAAACGGCAAAGTAGTTATCATTACTATTATGTCAAATCGTGAATCACTACTTTTCATAACCACTTTGATATAAAACAATAATTTTATAAAAAAATCTATAACCTATCTTTCCAAATTGATTTTTCCCGCTCCACTCAATTAATCTTTCATCCTATGTATCGTTAAGATAGTGACTGAAAACGCTAAAATAAATATTATTACCGACCTCATTTAAAATATTTAATCAAACTTTTAGGAACTATATTCTTTCAATACTTCAATAATGATATACGGTTTACAAAGGTTGATAAATAATTCACCCCCTAATATTTAATCCATTATATCAACTATTTCATTTTTGACGTAAAACACAACAGTTAAAACTATAGTATTAACGCCCTTTATGATTGTGTCGAGCTCTTCAAATATTAGGCTATAAATATGTAGAAGAAGATATAAAGTTTGATTGAAGTAAAAATTAAAGCCGATTAACCTAAACTAAGGATTTTATTAATAGTAAAACTGGGAAAGGAAGGTAATGTGACAAAGGAATTGTAAGATTGCGACACTGATGAGAACCCTCAACGCACATTTAAATATAGTAGTAAAAGTGTTGCTAGCGACAGTATCTCTTAAAGTCGAAACACATGTTCGTAAAGAATTAGAAAATTTTATATGAGTTTTTTAAACCCTTTTATCCAAAAATCCTAACACAATGACAACTTGATTAATTTGGATGTGGTAAATCAATAAGTTTATTAGTAGATTAAACAGAAACCTAACTCAAGATCCCCTTAATACTATTAGAAATAAACCATATTTACGGCGATGCTTAAGTCTCTTAGTATATACAATTTCAGTAAGTTCTCCAATATCATTAATAAGAAATAAGTAGTGGCTTTACGCGCGAACATATAATGGGTACAATTATTGCCTTTTTCTCTTTAAACTTTGCTAGAGGGAATTACCCTGCCTACCAACACTATTACTAGAATTTTAACTACCCATAATCAAGAGATTTAAAGGGGACATGTGACTAGTACTGAAACCTTCCCCCTGATAATATTGCTTGGGTGGATAAGAATTTCGTAGCTATTACGGTTTTTATGAATTCTAGAAGTAGTAAGGAGAAATATGATAGTAAGTAGTATAGTCATTGAGATATTGTTTTTGAACTATTTTTTAATATTTACCCTCATAGGAGTATTGAATCACCAGTTTCTATTTATTGTTTCATAATATATTTACGGGCTAAGCTTAGGATGACTATCCTTGGTACTTGTGGAATTTCTGGTCGTTTGAGAAGATTTACAATATTTTTTAAGATTACTTTGAATCCGATTTTAAACTCTTTCAATATTACAGAAATTTATATATTATCATGAGGTTTCATATATTAAAGTATACGAAAGAGTAGGAAACCAAGACAGACGTTTTTGATTGAATGTTTAATAGATTGATATTTTGTTAATAAGTAATAGGATTAATATAGGAGTTAAATAGTATATATTACGTCAGAAACTTGACCAGGCTAATCTAGGTTACCAAAATTTTCAATAGGCTTGGAAGTGATCTATCGCCATTTTTAAAAGCTTTTTTGGCTAATTGCGTTTTTCGTTTACAACTATAATAATATAAATGAATTTAACGTTTAGTTGGTATATAGCTCTAGACCTATAACTTTAGTGATAACGATAAAGACCTTGTGTATTACTATTATATCAACGTAAAGTAATATAATACTGATTAATTTTATTGAAAAAAAACATTAGATTAAAAGCCATAACCGAAACGTCCATAAGGAATAAAATACTTTAATTTAAAGTTGTTAAGTTTGAGTCGTAATTTTCTTCAAAATAACGTCAAAAAATAATGAATCTGTTATAAATAAACCTAGTAGTTAAAACGTTACCGTGGTGTCAAATGCAGATCGACATAAGTAATATACTATATTTAATATACCTATACTTTTACTTGACAATATATTAAACTCGTTGTCAACTTTGGAGGTACGTAGGGATAAAATATGGAAAACATGCCTAAAGTTATTAGCTAAAATTAACAAACGAACCCTGATTTCAAAGTAATGTAATTACTGATTAAATAAGCGCTCTAATATCAACTAATAGGTAAAGTTCTTTGCTATTGTTATAACACAACGATTCATGATTTAGGTATTTATTTCAAATTTTCAATCTTTGTGAAGAAAAAGTCTTTTAAGGTAATATACCAATTATTCAGGTAATGCGATACTTAATAAAATGTTATTTGTAGTATATCGTATTGCGAAGAGATATTAATACCGTTACAGAATTTTATTATATGGATTTTGGTAGAGCCAAAGTTATATTTAGCCTTGGATAAGAACCCTTTTTCCTTAGATCAACGATTGTAACTAAAATCGTTTGATCTATTGTTTTTTATACCTTGGAATGACTTGCTCCATTGTTTTGTGTTCCCGGAAGATATAAAGAACCTCAACATTCAAGTCATTATTTAAACTAACAAACTGATTAAATTTACGGATCAAAGGTTTCTACTTCATTTGAAATGATGATACTTATGATTTTACGTTCCAGGTTTAAAGTTAATGTTATGAAATTTGACTGAGTAAAAACTTAGTTGAATACACTGTTTTTTCAATTATCTCGTAATTCACAGGCTACATAAAGTTGTTAAACGAGCGGCTTACAAAATAATATTGAATTATTTTCTTCAATCTTTTTTTTTAAAAAGCTTTGTTATTATTATTAAACGTACTTTTGAATCCTTTTTAATTATAAGTCCATGTTGGCAGAAAATTAAGACCTGAATTTTCAAATTTTCGGTCTTTTTTTTTTCTACGATAACCTTGTATTTTATATTATTAACCTTCAGAAGAAAGTTTTTATTATTCAATTTTAGAAAACTGTTATGCAGTAAAAATGGAAGGGGTTAAGTACATTGTGGAATAATAAGTGCTAAAAACCATTAAAACTTCGAATTTAAGACATTAATATTAATTCAGTTGTGATAAAGTCTAAAATTAATGTTACCTTAGTGGGGGTTTTATATAGATAATTACATATTGAAAATTATTAGGGTATTGATAATATTGAAATAGTATACGCGTTTTTATATAAAGTTTAAGATATTCTCAATTTTAATATTGACAGTTTTAAGAACTAGAAGATAACACCATAAATAGTAGTGAAAATATTGAACAATATTATTACTTTTAACGATTAAGTATTAATGTTTTTGGTATATGGATGTTATCTTTGTATAACGACTAAATGACTACTAGAAGTACTTAACCAAAAGCTACTTATAGTATAGAGTAAACCTTTGAAAGAACTTAGGAAGGAATCATCACGCCGCTAAATTCACAATTCCTTTAATATAATAACAGATTATCGATAATGAACGTGTTATTTCTACGTATTAAATGTAAAGTCTATACGTGGAAAACGCCAGAGAAATAGGATAAATCCTACGAAATACTAATTATAATGAACTTGAATGTATTGGTTAAAATAGTTGATGATCTTGTATTTTTTCGTATTCCATAGGTTGAACTTTAAAAGGAACCTCTTAAATTCGATATAATTTATACAACCAAGGTAATCATGAAGCACAACCTTTATCAAATCGACTGTTAATAAGTTAACGAAACAAAAAAACCGTAGAGAAGAACTTGAAAGAAGAATATATACTAAAGTAGACAAAAGAGACAAAGGTAATGAACATTAGAAAAGATACACTATGTCCTAAGTACTATAAAATATAAAGTCAAATGTTCAATTAAATTTTAAATTACGCTTTAAAGATATTATGAATACTTTAGGTCAGTTTTATTTATTAAGCGCCTGAGTCTTGATGAATTACCTTCTTCCTTGCAGTATAATTCAACTGATACTATTAGTATCATTCCAAGGGAAAATGGTTACTACATTTAAATTTAAAATGAATCAGGAAAGTAATATGTACATTGTCCTACATTCAAAAAGTTAATTTACCAATTTGGCGAAAATTTAAAAGAAACTTATAAGGTAAAATCGTAACGGTATTTCAAGTATAGGGCGCAATCGGCCTCAATCATCATATTATGCTAGCCGAAAGCACCGTAGGACCCGTTGATTAATACAAAAATTCAAAATTTATAGAATCAAGGTTTTGATAGTTTACATAAGTATATTTAGTAGTAAATGCTAATTAGGGTATAGGTATTTATAGAGTACCAGTAAATTTAACGATGTTGAGGTTGAAATTTTCTATGGACAACCTTACCACACCTTTTAAATTGAATTTCTTACAATACTCATCAACAAAAATAAGTCTGATATACAGTGAACGATTATTGAAAACCTTGTATATCAGAGATATGTCAAATATAAGCGTATAATACGAAAAATATTAGTATTGAAGGTTTACTATAAAATAATAAGATTTTATATCGATATAGTAACCCATTGTACATTGAATATCATTATATAATAACTGTAATCACCTGCGATAATTATAGTTGTTATTATTAACTCCCGAAGTCTTTATGAATGATTTCTAAAATTAACAATAAATAATGAAATACGTTTGAAAATGAAAGTAATAATATCAAAGGAGGTATACAAAATTCGAAAGATTAAAAGATTTTTGTGAATTAATGGTAATAGTAACGCCGCCGACATTACAATTGAGGCTAGGTATTAAAATACCCTAGAAAGGTACATAGAAAGTAATAAGCTAATAGTATGGATGAATAGATACATATACCGGTTGGTATGTGATATGGAAAAATATAGATACCCTGGAAAAAAAAAGAATACCAGGTTAATAGTATATTGAAAAATAGTATTCAAATCTAATGGTAAAGGTTATAGGATTGGTGGTGTCTAAGTTTGTAACGAAAAACTTGTGTGTGGGAATAGGGGAGGTTGATGCACAGAATTATAGGGTAAAGGATTATAATTGAAGCTAATAAAGATACGAAACAAGTTGGAATTTGCAGCGGTATTTCCGATAGGGATAGACGGGGTTGTAGTGATTACCATAAATCAGTGAACGTCTACACTAGCGTATACATACAAAATCAAAACGTTACCAGTAATGGTTTATCAATTCATTATAATACAATTAAGTTAATTTTCCTTGTAAGTTAATTGCGCTAACTTTAAGTTTACTATATTGACTACAAATCAAGTACAGTAAAGTACCTAATTCAATATTGGGCATGGGATAAGAAATTACATATATAGATTAGTAGATAAATCGGTCAGTTGTCTGCCAAAATAAGATATAACCACATCACCACTGTAAATTCAATAATAGTTACAATGACTGTGATTGGAATCGACTACGTTTCAAAGATAAAGGCATACCAACAAATATCTTATTACTTTTAGTCAGATTCACGATCAAACAAAAAAGAAACGTTCCTAATCTCCGTTGCGAATCTAATCAAGGTTTTCTTCCATAATATTAAAACCATTTTGATAAAGGGTAAAGTCGCGTTATTTTTTATTTCAAAAACACAAATAACTTTTGAAATTATCATTTATAACCTCTTTCTACCGAAAATACGCCGTATATAGCTACATCTCATTTTTTTTTTTGCTTCAATTCAAAGTTTTTGAACCGATAGGGCAATGAAAATACAACATTAAATAACAATGACACGGTTTTTGAATCTATTTTGCAAGAAAACCTTAATTTTACTTCACCACCAGGTTTTATATAGGATTTATATATCAAATTTCGTGAAATTATACCTGAATCAAATTTTTATTTACATCGATAACATTTTATTTAAATAAATATTTATATTTCCAAAGGCTAATATCGAGAGTTTTTAAATTGACTTATGGATGACGGACCTTTTTCCAAACGACAATGAATTAGAATTATCGCCCAAAAAGTCGAAATTGTTATACATTATTGGTTGCCAGAGTCCGTCAGATTTTCTGAAATACGGTAACACAGCTATTATAATAAAAGTAAATACAGATTATCCAGCTTTAAAATTTACACCAAATACTAAAGTTACTAGGATACTATAGCTAAGGATCTAATTTAACAACATTATATTAAGGGGCATCTACATAAGGGAATGGGTTATCAGAGCTTTAAAAGTCGTACGAAATTATAAGGGGTTATTATATACGAAACGAAAGCCATCATTTTATCTATTACACACTGACCTAATTTTAGTAGTAAGATTTATGTTCACATATCATATGAGTAACTGATTCGTGAGCTATAACTAACGATATGAAAAGTAAAAAAAATACCATCCTCGTAAATATTACAATAAGGGCGGTTGCACCGTTATATAAAACCTCGCCTTATTATAACAGTAGTTGATTGCAGTATAGAAAAGTTAACTTTACTATCAGTAAATTGATTGTACTGAGTGAAAGTTGACTTTATTGTTTGTAGGTTAATTGCAATTGAATTACAGTATGTGCTCACTTCAAACTAGGGTATGGACTAAGCAATTAGCCATAAAAATTGGTGTGCAGACCGGCTAGTGGTCTGCTAAACCTAAAACAATACATTTACCACTTAACCAGGCAATACTAATATTACTTCGACCATGATTCAAATCAACAATATTATAACATCCAAAGGCCTATCAACAGGTAAAACCTATCAATAGTGATTAGTTCTTATTAGGTTAAGTATAAATCGGCTAGGTAGAAGAAGAAACTACTTTCCGGTTTCGCTCTACCTCAACCTTAAGGCAGAGAAAAGGTTCTTCAGAAAAGCCGCTGAATACTACGGAGGTTTCTACAGCAATAAGTAAGGAAGATTTTTAATTTACGGTAGTTTCTATAGTAATAAGTAGGGACGATTTTGAAATTACAGCAGTTTATATTGCAATTTAAAAGTAGCTATGGTATCGCTATTGAGAACACCAAAAAAATCTACATGAAACCATTCTTAAAGACAAACTTTGAGAATAACGGTAAAAAGTCTCAAATCATCAAGAAAACAATCACTAAGTTATCAAGTTCTTTAAATTTGAAAAAGTGCTACGTCGCTACTTCTTCTACTACTATTGCAAATTAGTAAGTTTGAGACCCCCACAACAAATAAAGACTTCAAAAATAAACAATATTTAACGTTATCTACTATATAAACTTTTTGCCAATACACTATTCTTCCCTCCCTCTATATATTAAGATCGTAAATTGTACGTGTTAATAAACGCATTAAGGTCGTTAATTCAAGCGAAAACATCGAAAATCGTCAAGTTGCACCAAACAGTCAAGTTACGTTAAATGGCCATGTTACACCGCTTCCAAATAGCTAAGTCTACTTACTCAAATCGCTGAAACCCCTTACTCAAATCGTTAAGTCCCCTTACCAAAATCGCTAAATCTTGTAATACAAATTAACAAGTGTTCGACCCCATTTAATTTACCGTCAACTTGCCAGTCAAAACGTTCAAATGATAATGGGAAACTTAAGGATAAAGATTATTAAGGAACTCCGATCCCTCTTCGCCAAATATTATAATAACAATTTCTAATGTAAGGATGCTAATAATAATTTCAAGAAAAATACATTTAGCTAACTTCCTTTACTAGTTTATATTTGACTCAAACCCTAAAAGAAATCAATTTTGTCTCTCGAGCCTTTGAAGACATTTGTAATCACTTTAGTAACTAGCTTATCCGAATATATTGAAATAGTAGTAATTTTAGTGTAATTAGTCAACTATACTATTAAGTAATTAGACTGTACTAACTTTAAGTTGTGTATATTGTTTTTTGGGTTCACTTTATTGACTGTAAAATCAAGTATAGTATGTGCCCACTTTAGACTAGTGCATGGGCTAAGCAATTGTCCATACAATTGAGTGTGTAAACCAGTGTTATAACCCAGACAGAGGTTGGGTCAGGAAGCAGGCCAGTATGCAACACTGCGCCACTAGAAAGCCTGAAGTCTAGAATTAGGCGGGGAACTTCTCTTATATCAGCAACCCCGGACAGGGAAGGACCAATGGGACCGACAGCGGTCCAGTCGATTATACAGGACCGATGGGACCGACAGCGACTCCAGCGGTCCAGTACTGAAGACGGTATGAAGGATAGGGATATAAGAACACGGTCAGTACCACATAGATAGTATTTCCTTCATGGCTCTTCAGTTGTCAATCTAAGTATTCAGTCTACACACCTGAATAACCTAACGGCTAGTGATCATTCTACAGCACAAACAAACATCTTCTGATATTGCACCTTTGTTACCTCTGCTACCTTACTGCTAACATAAACCCTCTAACACCTTCTATTTACTCACGGGTATTGAGTGTGATCATTACAACTAGCTAGCGGTCCACCAAACCGAAAACAATACATCCAACACTTAAATACGCAATACTACTGTTATTTCGACCACGATTAGAATCGACAATGTTGCAAAGTATAAAGGCTTATCATTAACAAAGCCTATCAACACTGATTAGTCCTGATTAGGTTAAGTATAGATTGGTTAAATAGAGGAAGAAGTTACTTTCCAGATACGCTTGGTGAAAGACCAAAGTAGAGGAAAGATTCTTGCAAAAGACCTTGACGAATTGCGTTGGTTTTCAGAAAAGTAGGTATAGAAAACTTTTAGGCTGCGTATGTTTTCACGATAACTTAGAGGTGGCAACGGTATCGCTATTGAAATTACTAATAAATTTTCATTGAATCTATTTGAAGACAAATATTGTAATTGATTGTCAAAAGTCTCAAAGATTGTTAAGTTGGCAAATAGTTAAGTCTCTACTATTATTATAGGTACTATTATTGTAAATTTCAAATCGTAAAATGAATTAAGCTCTATAGCCTTTAACTCTAAATAATAATCATAAACATCTTTTTACTTTACCCCTTATACCAACCTTTTCCCTTTATTTATATTACTTTTGTTTCCTTTTATATTACCAAATCATTAATCGCACATGTCGGTAAATATGTTAAGGTTGTTACTCTGAGTAAAAACACCAAGAATCGAGAAGTCGCGCTACGAAAGCTATGTCGCGCAACTCGATATTAAATTGTCAAGTCTCTATACTCCTAAATCGCTAAATCCATTAAAAACTTCCATCGTTCAAACCACCAAGTTAATATGGACGATTGAAAACAAATGATAGAAATTATAGCCTTCGGACCTATATTTTTCAAGCATTACGATGAGGACTTTTGGTTTGGAGATCTTAACGAGTTGTTAACTAAAGAATACCTAACCAATTATGTTAGCTAGTACATCTTCGACACGAACGTCAGCCAAGACTTTGGCTGTAGCGCTCGCGCTTTCTAAGACTTTCGTAGGTTTTTTGAATTAGTATAATTATAGTGTTGCCTTTAATGTCCTTAAAACAAAGACGAAACCCCCTATTCAGATTCTGAAGACGAAGATTTTCCTGAAGATGAAGCCACTTTTGAAAACGAAAACCCTTTTGAAAACGAAGACAAAAATCCTTGAGACGAAGCACTAGACCCATAAGATCCTTAAAACCTACCCTTCAAAAATCTTCAAAAGGCTGACGAATAGGCGTAATAAGCATTCCAAACCTAGTAAGTTCAAAAGGCTAAGGTACAAGTATAACAGACGTCATATGCCCAACAGGTACCACAGGCCCGTCAAGCTCAACAAGTCTAAAAAGCTAAGAAACAGACCCAATAGGCACAAAAGACAGGGCAAGCCGAACAAGACTAAAAGGTTAAGATACAGGCGTAATAAGCGTAACGGGTCAAGCAAGCTTAATAAACCCAATAGGCTTGGCAAATCCAACAAGCCTGGGAAATTTAGCCGGGCCGGCAGGACAGTAAGTCTATTGAAGTAAAAATATACACTTTAAAAGCGTTGGTTGATTGAAAAGTTACGTGGAAAAAACACCTCGAAAGGTTAAAAATCACGTGTCGGCGAATAGGGGGGGAAGCAAGGGCACCTCGCAAACTAAAAAACTGCCAGGGAATTAAAGCCGACGACTTGATTAACTGGTACGATTAAGGTTGACTTTGTTAATATATGGTAATGGTTTAAGTTTCTCCTTTAAAGCGATATAAATTTTAACTACAAAGTAATTATTAATATTATATATTCAAACATCCAACTGGTCGTCTACGCCGTCGACGCAGTAATATCATTCTAAGCCGCCAAATTTACATGAAACGCTTTCATTACAAACTATTAAAATTCTTTAGTTAATTATTGGTCTAACGTTTATTTAAAGCCCTCAGACTGGATTATATACGACGTTAGTATTGTTTTCGATTTTACCGAATAGCTTATTAATGCTTAGATAACTGGTAATGAATATGAGCAAATTCTAATAAAAACATTATAAGGTATTAAAAAGTATAAACGGTATTGAGAATCGTTTTGAAAACGTATACGGTGTTTACGAAGAAGCTAAAGAGGACCAGTTCTAAGGAATCTATCCTTTAAATAACGGTTAACACTGTTAATAGCAGTTTTAACCCAATTAAGATTATCCCTACGCTCTTTATTTTTAGTGCTTACCCAAGGAACTACATAAACTTTGTATTATTACTATTTACAGTGTAAAAGGCCAATACTATAGCAAAAGCTATAACGGAATTACGCTCAATACAAGCTAAAAACGATGTGTTTCAAACGTTAGCTATGAGGAATGGTTTACGTAAAGTTAACGTTTTAGATTTACCATTATAATCTTAAGGTTTAATTTAAACAACAAAAGATAAATAAACGAGCCCTTGGAGGATTGATGAGTTTAAAAGCCATAATGTATTCGTTAATTTACCGGACGGTATAAGTTCCTTTTGCTAAATAATGATACGCGAATATGAAAAATAAATTTTTAAAAAAGGTCTGAAACCGTGAAACGAACAAAACCGCACGGAAAACACCCCCCAAAACAACGAATTTAAATCGATCCCAACTCTAGCCTTACCCTCGAAACACGATTCCGGCCCGACTAAGCCAGACAAAAGCGGCCTGTTTATATCAATCTTGCCAAAACTTCGCCGCCAAAGGCGCCCCTTGGGCTCGAAAACCAAAAAACACCTTAAAAACCTTGCTACAGACCCTTTTATTATATAATTTTTTTTTTGGCAACCCGTAAGCTTAGCTTAAACCTCCGCCACAAAGGTATTATCACTACCCTAGGTACACCGTTCAAATAATCCACCTCAATATAGATTTCAACTTTAATCGATCAAGGCGTTTTTTATTTTAAACGATTCGATCCGATTATTTACGGTATTTATAGGATTTTTTCAACCCGCCTCATTTACGAGGTCAAATATTAAACCGGGAAATTTGACGAAAAAACCCGTCTAATTGTGAAAGGATATAACGATGAAGGAAAAAAAGATATTATCATATAATTACCTATACTATAATAAATTAGTTACAGACTAATTTTTACATTTAGACCCTCGCCTAACGCACTATATAACTTACATGTCGAACTTCGAAATATAATATAAGTATATATATGATTTGAAAACGGTTTAAACAACGAATTTCCACCGATATACTAAAATATCTTAGGTAATACCATCCATTTGGAACGATTTTACGTATTATAAAACGACTTTACGGTTTAGCTAAAGCCGGTATTTACTATTATAACACCTACCAGAAACACTATAAGGAACGGCTCGAAATAACTAACTTCACTTTCGACCCATTCCTATCAATATCGATAACTTGTTCGAAAGGCTTTACAATAACAGGTATAAAAACAGACGACATCCTAACGTTATATAACGCCTCATTCTCAGCTTTTAAAAAGAGGACACTTTTAAAAACCGGTTTAAAAGCGAAACCCAAAACGTACCTGATGGATAACTACATAATCGATTTTAATAACGCTACCATTACCTTTAGAAACGGCGTGTTGGTCCTTATATAAAAGGGGCAGCTGGACAAAGTTGCCCTTGTCGTTCTGAATAACGTAAAACGGACCGACTAATACAGATGACAACGCGTACGTGACACTTAAATTTCTTTTATAGCATAACCAAAAGCAACATTCAACCTTTCGGTCGCTGCTTAATGTCAAACCACTCTGACGGATGATATATATAAGGTGCTTAACAAGCGTTTTTTATGGCAAATACATAATTTAAAACGAGGTTTACAATTTGTGCCGCTGAATATACCCATTACAAAACTGTTTATTTTTACTAACAGCTCTCCTACAAATAACAATGACCATAATTCACAAATAAGCTTCGTCTTAGTTTTCAGCAACGAAATACCGGCTCAAAACAGCTTTACGTTTTATAAAAATATTATCTATTAAAGCTTTACCAAGTGTAAAAAGGTTACGAAAAGCGTCCTGACTACTGAAATCTATAATATGGTTAAAAGCTTCGATTCCGGTATTACCATAATGATAACGGTCTGAATAATTATTTACAACCTTGGTTTACGCCCTATCCTTCTAATCGTATGTATTAACTTCTTTTCAATTTATAAGTATCTAGTTAAATTATATACCACGAACGAAAAACCTTTGAAAATAGACATTATAGCATTACACGAGTTGAACAAACGCTTCAAAATCGAAGAAAAAAGGTAAATCAATGGAAAATACAATACAACGGATATGATAACCAAACCTATACCGAACAGAGCAATAAAAACATTTATATAAATAAGTACATTACTTATTAGGGTTATTAAAAAGGTTTTACGACCCTAATATACCATTACACCACTATTTATCAATTTAAATCAGCTCGTATTACACTATTTGCGCCGATCCCCGATTTTACTTTTATTTAACCCTACCATTTCTTATCATTTCTAATATTTTATCAATCTTTGTTTTATACGTTTCGACTCGATAGAAGTTCCTATTCGTTTCCTTTTTTATTCGATTCTACTATTTCGCACAGCTCTCAATTTATCGATACACTTTATTCTACGTACTTAGACCCTATTAGGAATTTCACTATTTGCCCTACTTTATTTCGATTTACAATATTTCATTGTTTTTGGCATTTTACCTCTTTTTTTTTCCTATAGTTTAAGTTATATTTATTACTTTGAAACAATTGTTTTGTAGAGAGCCATAACAGTACTATACAGTATATTATACTATGGTTAGGTACGACGGCTCGGCTCTAAGGGTATCTATTTACTTCTAAAGGGAGAGGTCGACGTCTTTGCATCCCTATTGTCCTCCCCGTAGCTTTCCCCCTCTATGATAACACCACCGCCATCACCGTTATTAACGTTATTAACGTTAACGAGGATGTAGCCCTACGCCTTACGCGATATTCCCTTGAGCAAAGACGTAAGGGGGGGATTACTCTTTTTACGGCGACATACGATAGCGTCATTAAATTCGCCTATGTAATATATACGTTGGCCCCGTTTCTAAGCGGTAATGGCGGCCGCCGACTCCTTAGACCGCCGGTTAACACCTATTACTAATTAGTATTGGCTTGTTTGAGTTATTTTCGACCGCGATAATTTCTCGAACCGCCTCGAACAGTACATTTCTATGAAAGGAACTTTTCAAATTTCGGTTAAGACTTACTATAAAGCCGGCGGGCGCGTAATATGGCTTCGACCCACGACCCTAAAACTACCGGAATAGGGGCGTACGAGTTGCTAATTCACTCGTAGCGATGGCAACGGGCCGAATGACCCCCGATTTCGTAATAATCGCTAATGGAATTACCCGCGGCCGCGGACGCGATATACGATCTGTAAGGCGTATTTATTAGCAGCCCAAGATTCCGGACTCGGGTACGCCGTTTTAACATTTTACGCGTTAAAAAGGCCTTACAGCGCACCCTAGCGATAAGGAGCTCGAGGCAGCGAAGGAGATCCGCCTCGTACTCCTTATCTAAAGGGAAAGAGATTAAAAGTTTATGAGCGAATAGATTTGAGATATACATATCTTGGCGCAGCTTCGCTAGGTTTTGCTTACGATGTGAAAGGGTACTTACAGGTGATAAGGTCTTTACCCGTAGGGAGAGGGTAAGGTTTATAACCTTAAAAACCCCTTACTCCTCCCCTTAAGATCTAGGGAACGGGGAGAGAAGGGAGGGGGAGGGAGGGGTAGCGGCGGCGGTAGGAAAGGGGGTAGCGATAGCGGTAAGGGTAAGCGAAGCCGATAAGGAGGAGGACGAAACGGCGGCAGGTAGCGGGGTAGCGGTTATAAAGGATATTGTGCCAGAAGATAGATGGCTGGTGGCGGCGGCGGCGGTTAAAACGGCGGCGGCGCGCCGGCACTCTCGCGTCAAACGACGCCTTAATATCCTATTGTTACGCGGCATCTAATCGAGGGAAAAGTCAATATATATATATTAGCTAAGTAAACTACATATTAAAGCGGTTTATTATAATTAAATAAGATGGAAGTTAAATTAGGATAGGGATTTCTATTAATTGAGACTATGCGCCTTTGGAGAGAAAAAAAGTAGTTTTGTCTAAACCGATAGCGATACATCTTTTTATACTAACCTAATGCGTAATTATGAAATTACTCCTACGCAATCACCCGTACACAATCACCCTCTGTAACACCTACGCAATTACCCCTGTCAAAAACCATGAAAGGCGTTATTACTAACCATATCGCTCCCATTTAGCTATACCAACTAAGGCCGAACTATAATCATTGCCGCGGCTAAACCTTACTAATTCCAGCCAAACTACAATCACTACCGCGGCTAAACCTTGTTAATCCCAACCAAACTTGTTAATTGGGATCTTTAGGAATCAATACGACAATAACACACTCAATACACAAACTTGTTAATTTAAACCTTTTTTAATTAATACAGAAGTAACACTATTACTATATAAACTACTAATTTAAATCTTTTTAATTATACTATTATTACAGGGCTCTATATAAAAAAAAAGATTGCCCATATAAATATTACTATATATCCTTATAAATAGTATACATAAGACAAGTAGTAGTATACTTTATTACTAGGTGTAATCCTGCAAAGTGCATAGTAACGTGTCATACTGCAGGCTATACTCTTGTAAGAAGAAAAGTTCATGATACATGAAGCGGTCTGAAATGGCTATTCCAAACCGACGGCAATGTATGGATCGGAATAGAAAAGGTATTCCAAAGTGATACGCTCTGGGCTAAGGGCTTATAAGCTCTCAGCTGAAGCGTGCACGACGAATTTAAAATTAGGTATAGATAACCTACCTATTTAACTAAAACCTACCATTTTAATAAGTCGTTGTATTAGGGGCGACTGATTTAAGGTTTATTAAAAATTTGTAAAATGCTTTTAACGTATTATTTCGGCTCTGTTTCGCCGTCGTCTCTTATAATATCGATAGTTTACGGTCAAAATTCGTAGGTTTATTAGCTCCAAAGTGGGTTCGATACTTTTTCAACAAATTGATCTACGTTGAACCAGTTGTATTGACCTCCCGGAACATCGAGTTCGATAACTTTAAAATATACTATACGTATTATACTATACTTGTTGTAAAATTAGCTCAACTTCTTTAAAAACCTTTCCGTATTGTAATTTTCAAAGAAGTCAACCGTTGTTACCGACTCGAAAACGTTTCTAGAAAAAACTCCGCTTACTAACGGTTTTCTTAATATGTTGTTACGTAACTATAATTAAAAATTATAAGAACTCTGTAATATTGCGGATACGTTAGACGAAATCCTCGTCTTTCGCGCATAGTTCCATAACTAAAACGAAAAAAAATTGTTATACCAGTTGTATAAGCTTAATATAAAAACCGTAAGTTATAAAAATAGGTTAATACTAATCGTAATCGTATCTTTATTATTTAACGTTAGTTAAGAGCCAGGTTATAAATAACTTTGGTCAAGGTAAGCATGAATAATAAATATATATATATATATTAAAACCTCTTAATTAGCGCGTTTGGTTATGCCGTAGCTCCCAAGGTAAAAGGAGGTATTTAGACGTTACTCCAACCCGATTAAATCATAAAGTCGTTTTGAAAACCTACCCATCCAATTGAACTCTCGATGTTTAACAATCATACGAAAAAATCCGTAAAATCACTAATAGTAATTTAAAAACGGCTTTGTACAAGTTTTAATATTTATGATGATTATAGCCTCGAAAGTCACAGTTTTACTTAAACTCTCGATAATAACCATAGAAAAACGTGAGTTTCCGGTACTTTTCCGAAGTATATTAATTATAAAATTGATCAAAATCTCATTGTAAAGCCGTTTGAAAATGGGAAAAGGCTTGAAATTTCCCTTTCAACGGTATTTCCAATAGATTATAAGCTTATTAACATCGTAATTTCGGCTGAAACTTCGGAACATACGAAATTAACCAGGTTAAAAATACGTTATGAAAAGGATACTGATAGTAATATCTCGGCTATTGTAACTAATAAAAAGCAAATTGTAAGAAGCTCATATTAACGCAATAGTACATGTTTTGTAATCAGGTACTTAAATATAATTACGGAACCGTAAAACACTATCTTCGTTAACTAAACATTCTCAAATTAAAGTTTTGAATATTCAGTTGTTGCTAATGCGAATATTGATAGGAAAGCTCCGGTCGCTTATATGTATTATACAAATTAGTTGTTAGTAAGTAGTATTACGGGTAATAACGGTGTTTCAACTACCTGAAAAATAAATATTAGTAAAAAGTTCGCGACCTTCTGAAATAGATTCGCCGGCGACGGTTAATCGAAAGATATATATATGCGGAAGCAGCTTGAAAGGGGTCTACTTGGGATGTAGAAGCTAAAATCCTCCACGCAAAATGCATAAGTGGTAGAAACCCTTTAAAATACCATGGTTTCATTATAATAAAGTATAGTGTCATATATAATTAACATTTTTATTATCAATCAATTAAAAACAAAACTGGAAAATTTGTTGAGACTAACGGGCCTATCGTTTCAAAAGCCGTTATATAGTGATGAAATATTATAATTTTTTATAATTTATAAAAGTCGTAAAGAAGCGTACCATAACCCAAAACTTCGCGTTCGATATTTTTAAACAACTTAAGCTCCCGAGTAATTACTTACTGTAAATTTTGTAATTGCATTCGATAAGCAACAAACAACGAAAGTAATACAATACCGGACGTAGATTATCACAGTTATTGTATTAAAGTAAATAACCACCCAATCTCAATTGAAGTGATCAGCTTTTAAAACGTTGTCATAGTTGGGATCTTATTAGGCGAATATGGGTTTAAAAATGAATTTAAACTTAAAATATTGAAAAGCGGTTTTTTTCTGACCCCTGATAGAGAAGGGTGCCTTTTCATGTTCACTGAATTAAATGCCTAATAATTATAAAATAATCGCATATGTAATGCCGGTGAAAATTAACGAAGTCAAAAAATTACTTTATCTTCAAAACTAATGTAAAATCCGCTAATTTCCGGATGGTGTGTAGTTTTTCTGGGTTTTTAATAACGTTGATGTTAACTTCGATAACAAATCCCAAATACTTAGTTTTTGAAACGTCGAATTAACATTTAGATATATCGAAATGAAGGCCCGATACGTTTAAAGGGTTTACGACTTACTTAAACTTAACGTTATATTTAATAAAATTGTCTTTTAAATACATGAAAATTTACTTAAAATGAACAGAGTAATAAATATTAAAGAATAACATGATAAATTGTAATATTCTGTTAAAAATCAACCGGTATAGTCAGAAATCCGAAAGGGGTAATCAATCATTTGAAAAGTTCAAAACATATATAAAACGAGTTTGTACACTCATTTTCATTTTTAATAAGAATTTTTTTAAAAGAAGATTAAGCATTCAACTTGGTAAACCGTTTAATTTGGTAGAAATTTGTAAAAGTTTTTTTAAATAAGTGAAAGCAGGTAGCAATTTACCTTTGTAAAAGCGATTTGATCGACTATAATCGATATAAAAAAGTAAGTTACCTCCGAGTTTTATAATAAAAAATGCAGAGGCACCCATCAAAAAGTTATTAACTTAAATATAGACTTAGTTAAATAATTTATTTAATATCCTTCGTAACATTAAGAGCTTCTCTAGCGATGTACCGTAGAATGTACCTTATGGGATCTTTAAAAACTGGCTTTAATTATTATTTTAAAACCCGATTTTATAATCGTTTTTAAAACGGTAAAGGGGCGGCTTATCTCCGAAGGCCTTATCGTATTATAGGGCTAACCTTTCAAAGGTGTCGTGGAGTTTGTAGTTAATAAAAAAGAGTGAGTTCAGGGCTAATATTTCATTAATATTTTCGAAAAAGACGGCGGTAAGCCGCGTAATAACATCTTAAATCCTACGGGTCTTTCGTAAAATAGCGTACAATGTAACAGCGCCGACCCCTTTAAATGTCTTTTATGTAGGCGTAAACCCTTATTTCCAAACGCGATGATGACCTGTTCATTTTAAAAGTAATACATACTTTGGAAAGACGTAAGTTACTTATTAATGTTTCGTCTAAAGTCAACTTAAAATAATATTGTATTACAAGTATAGGATAATATAATATTATAATCTTTATCTGTTTTTATCGAGGTATATATTGAAAAAAAATTATAAAATAAATAAGCCGTAAGGAGCAGCCGGTTATATGGTATGTGGTTGCGTCGAGTCGTTAGGGTGAAATAGGGATACGTAGTAATTTGAAACGATAAAAAATCTATTTACTCGCGGCTCTAGAAAATTTATAACTTATATCGACTTAAAAGTAAATGCAATGAATAAAATAACAAAGTAAATTTATCATAAATAGAAAACTATTTAAAAGTTACAAAGGAGCTACCGAGTTAAATTAAATTCCGGCTAATTTTTATACGCGATTATATAAAAGATTCGCGTTTTTCTTTTCTAAAAGTTAATGAAATTTTCGGTTGAAATAAGATAAATTTTCATCATGGCCTTAACTTTCAATTTTCTTCGATTTTACGTTAATTCTAACGGGTAATAACGAATACAATGACCGTTTGCATTGTATCGTACATATAGCTCAAGGTCTTTACGATGGGATAGTTCCGAATAGTTAGCCAAAGTAACGCGTCACTTAAAAACGACTCGAAATGCGCTTACATTAGTTATAAAACCGTTTTCCTAATTATTACAGATAGGTATGTCATTGCTATTATTCCCGCGATGTGAAATACTTTTAATAATAACTTTAATATTATAGTAACAAATACAAAGATTATGAAGTCGCTTATTGATAGGTTTAACGCGGGTATCTCAAGTATTATAATTCGTAGGTATATGGAAAGGAAATAACGTATTAGGTAACTTATAGTTAATACTTCCTTTTAAAATGGCGAACTTAACGACGAATTCTCATGATATACCATTAACTTTTGTAAATGAGGCCTTTTATACGTGAAAAATATATAATACTATTTACGGACTTTACCAAAATTTGGAATAATATGTAGAAGTATAATAATAAACCTTACAATCTGGTTAATACGTGAATAATGCTATTGCTAAATATTTACAGGTAAATTAAAATTTAATCTTTAAGTTTCCACTTACTCTTTCCAAGTATTATCACGAGTCACGCCAAAAGCTATTAGCTCACTTTACGAACCAAAACACGCAACTTCCATGAAATTTATAACGGAATACAAAGTTATTTCGAGCACGATATACACCTTATATAATACTATACACACTAAGTTACGACGAGGTGATCGAAGATAATAATAAGGAAAAAAAGGGAAGAAACACTAATAAATGTTCTTCACTAATGCTGGAAAAATTAATGTTATGCTTGTTGGTAGGGCTTTAGACGTTGCAACGTCGTCGATTCAAATTATGGCCGAAGTAACAGTAGTATTGCGTGGTCAGATGGTGGATGTATTGTTCTAGGTTTGGCAGACCGCTAGCCGGTCTGCACTGTAATTTGTATGGTCAACTGCTTGGCCCGTGCCCTAGAGTGAAGTGTAGTGTGCTGCACTCGACTTACACCTAATGCGGTAAGTCCGCACAAAGAAATACACTTGCAGTACGGTTAACTTTACTGTACAGTAAAGTTGACCTACTGCACTGCATGCAATACTATTCCAACAATGTTAAAAAATAATAGGGAAAGTATATACTGGCAAGGCTACACTTCGCGAACAGTTATAGACAGCTGTCACGAACGTCAAAGAATCAAAATACACCCTATAACGCCTAAATGCCACCTATAAAGACTTTCTTATCCAGTTACGGTTTTCGTTTACAATTGTAATAGCATGCACGCTAAACTCGGTTACTATATACCCCTAGGCTAATAACTTCCGCGACTAGGATAATAAAAACCTTCCAATCACGCATTACACCGATCGCAAATACGAAAGGCCCCAACACTCAAGATCTAATCCAAAACCCCTAGACTATAAACTACATTAGTAACAATAATGCAAATAATATCTTCGACTTAATATCAAATTTCTTGGCATAGGTAAAGAAAGACTATGAGCCTACACTGTAAATCTTAATAGTTCCCACCTTCGAGAAAATTTTTCAAGTCTAGTTGCTCTCAACCCTATCACTTCATATGCTCCCTTTTCTACCACACTATTACTCATCATATTTACTACCATTTGAATATTTTCTGGGAACCCCTTTTTGGATATAAAGATTGTCGTCGTCCAGGAGCACCACCCATGCAGCGGTTTATCCAAATAATAGCCCTCACAAATAACGATTTCGTCCTTTACTTCTTGTGTTATGGTTCGACCTATGAAGGTATGCTAAGTAGGTTCCAAATGGTGTTAACAATTGAGATACTAAGGAAGACTAGAGAAGACTTTAGTGGTCCTTCATGCAGGATTTATGTTTACGGTGCGTGCACGGTCCGTATATGGTCCGTTACATGCCTTTATACGTGACGTTTACGAACCGCACCTGGACCACCACCAGACCGCGCCCGGACCGGGTATTATATATCCTATTACGCGTATAATCGCGTAACCTATAAACTTAATAGCTAGTAGCCTAAGTCCATAATGCGCCCCCTTTTCTATGGAAAAAGCCACTAAAACATCGTTATTCTATCGGTTGAAAAATAAGTCCGAATCGAATTCACGCGGGATGCAGTTTAGGCGCGAGCTGAGCGCAGGGCATATAACATTATCTTTGAATTGTCATCGTACCTTATAACGTTATAAATTAGTTATATATTTGCTGATTACGGGCTGTTAATTTTTATAAAAACGGCCTTTACCGTCGCTCGTAATCCTTTCTAACTTTTTTTTTTTAGTTGATTCGCCCTCCTCCGCCTGGTTTACATCAAGTATTCTTATAGAAATATAGTTTTTAGCTGCCTTTTTAAATTTTCATCATGATTTATATTAGCTTTAATACTTGAAATAGACTTTTCCTTATTAACCATCTTCTATTATTCTGTATTCGAACCCCACCTTTTTAGTATAACCATTATGTTTGATAATTTTGGTATAATTTACATCATCTTTAACGCATTCAGTAACGATATTTTAGTTCCCCGTAAGGTATAACGTTTATTGATACCCTAATACCTTTACTATTTACTGTTTCATATAGACCCCCCGAATTTTAAGAGACTTATTCGTTTTGATTAATAACGAGGATTTTGAAACTTCTTCCACTCTAGGCCGAAAATGAATATATATATTATATGGATCGTTCATTAAACTGATGAATTCTCTTCATTTACGTTCGTATTTACTGTTTTTTATAGTACCTTACTTACTATTAGGTTTTTATTTAGGTAAGCTTGAAAAATCTTTTTATATGAGACCAGAGTACGTATCAACCCGCCTTATAATATGTTTAGGAAACATATTTATTTATAATTTACTTCGACTTATGTGTTTTGTTACGGAAATTCGTTACCGCTTTACAAGGCGGTATTTGTATCTTACTTCTTTTTGCCTATAAATACTATAGTAACCTTTTGATATATAAGGCCATTTTTACTTATGCTTTTTCAAAGGTGGTTAACTAATTCATTTCTTTTCGCAATATTGCCTGCGAATAAGGCTTCACGACCATTGCAATTGTATAAGTTACGACGCTTTAGTCTATACGCCTCCATTCGGTTGTCCTCCCCGTTCAGTCGTTACTTAAAATTCCTCCGTCCCTATTTCTCGTTAGCTGTAACCGTACATCGTTTTACAACTGCGCCCTAACTCGTAATATTTTCGCTCCGGTCTCTATTAGTACACGTTACTGGCCCGCTTATAGTTTTGTTTAAGGCGGCTAAAATAACATCATTCAAGTTATATACCTTAAAGCTAATCTTAGTCATGTTTCATTAAATGTGATAAGCGATATTGAAAGCTTAACCGTAAAAGATGTTTCTTTTTGTTTGTATTTCATTTTGAACCCTAAATAAAAGCAGTCCAACCGAGTTAACCGGAAGCATATTAATAATTGCACTTATATTAAACGCGTGGCTTAAAAGTTAACAGATATATTATGATCTTTTATAGCTTTCTTAGAAAACAGTTCTCCCCACCTTACCTTAAGCCGCCCGCCCCCATTTATTTCTCCTAACGCCCGTCCCACTTCGAGTCGTCCGCTCTCCTTAGTATTCTTTAACGCCTAGATTTAGGTATAATAAGAAATTAAACGCCGTCGGCGCTTCCGCTTTTTGGATCGAGAATACGATCAAAATTCCTTAATAGGTAAAGTTTAATAGGTTTTAAATAGGGGCTATTTCACGATCAGATTACTATCCGAGAAAGTAAGATAATATACACCCGACTCTACTTTGAGTATTATAAAATAGTAATGATAAATGTTTTCCCCCTTTCGTTACTAATATATTGACTTTGGTGTAAAATCAATTTATTCGACGTAAGTTTTGTGAGGTGTTTCTAGCATTGACGTCAGAATAACGCATCGTTGAAAAATCGTTTTTTTTTGGATCGAAATTTATCTAATGATGAGATATATTGACGATTTTGTAACAATTATTACTTAGGTTACTCATATCTCTTTAATATAAATGATATATAAATTATGCTACCGTTTTCTAGTTTTACCACTAAATTATCCTAGATTCGAAACTTTTCCTATTTAATATTCTCTATATTATTCTAGATAAAAACCAGGTTCGAGTAGATGTCAGTTCAAACTTGTGAGGACAGGGGATTTATAGTCGCATCTTCAATGAAATTTAAATGAAATATAGGGAATTTACCAAATATATTTGAAACTATATTTCATAAATTCGAAAGGTTTACTATATAGTATGAACTATAAAGTTAATTCAGATTTTAATTTCGGCGGATGATTTTCATATTATGTAAATTAAGCCCAATTAATTTTTTTTACTTTATTGTTGGTAGGCCTTAGACGTTGCAACGTTGTCGATTCGATTGGTCGAAGTAAAAGTAGTATTGCGTAGTCAGATGGTGAATGTATTGTTCTAGGTTTGTCAGACCGCTAGCCAGTCTGCACTGTAATTTGTATGGCCAACTTCTTGGCCCATGCCCTAGAGTGAAGTGTATCATACTGCACTCGACTTATACTCAATGCGGTAAGTCTGCACAAAGCAATACACTTGCAATACGGTCAACTTTACTGTAAGTAAAGTTGACCTACTGTACTGCATGTAATACTATTACAACACTTATATCATTTTTCCGGGTGATACCAACAATTTATAGAACTTTTATTGATCATGAAGTATATGTTATAGTCGCCTAAGTTAGTTTCGTACCTTTGTATAGGTATATCAAAAACGTAAAGACTCGTACCACCGGATTGGTGATCGACTACTATTTTCGTTCACCTTAAAAATAATTAACATTTGTACTTATTAACTAACCAATTCGTATTAAATCAGGTGATCGTCGATTTCTAGTTATTTATTATAAATCTATATATTAGAAAATGTGATACCTAGTTCAATGACGAAAAAGTGACGATAATCCGCAGATACTTTGAAGCATCCTAAGCCATCCGTTCGGTATTACTGTTCGTTTAAAGGTGGTATATTATTGAAGAAAGTTGTTTAACTCATTTCAATAAATCCAAGGTCGTTTGAAAGGTATTTATCAAATCAAAGTCGCAATCATTGATCTTGAATGCGAGAAAATTATAAAATTGTTATTATATATTCCGAAAACGCTTCATATACATTTTCATATTCATAAACTTTATTACTATTAATGAAAGGGATTTGCAAAATATATTTATTAAAATTAATAAATATCGCCGGTTATTATCGGTAAACGATAGGTTTACTCTTTAGTCGATTAAAATATAGGCTTAATAACGATTTAAAATGAAAAGTAGTTAAAGAAGGCTTTATCGTAAGGTACGACAAGGTTTTTTATTGTTATAATACGCATATATTCTTCATAAACGTCGATTATTGACAATTATTTCCTTTTGATGGTAATCACGTTCAAAAAAACCCTGATCAAAACGTTCTTCACAAACGTTTCATAATGAACGAGTTGTAAGTTTGTTAAAAAATTCTCATTAATAATTTTCAATTGATTAGTTATAAACGATCTAGGTAACGCAAATCACCCCTTAGGTTGATAATATAGTCTTCAATTTGTACCGAATATCCTGCTTTAACCGGAAAACCTTTGATGCCTTCTGTAAACGCTAAGAATCTAATCTCGTATATTAGGTCGTTCGTTATATCATAATTTAATAAATTAATTAAAATAATCTTCCGGAAAATCAAGGAACAACCCAGTAATACTGAAGTCGACGGTATTAACACTGGTTGTGTTAGAAGCATATCGTAACGATGAACACCTGAATATCCTCCGACGCGACTTCAAAATATATATAGTCGTAATTAAAGAACTAAGCCTTCGTTTCGACGAATTTATCCATATATCCTACCGTAATATACATTTCTACGATATACAGATATATTGTTACTATAGTTTATATAGCTATAGAAATAGGCTAGAAGACTGTCATACAACATTTTTTAACCTTAGTTTCATTTCATAACCTACGATTCAATATATCGACGTGAAAGTCTTAGATTAGAAGCTAGTAACTTAAGTAATATTATAAAAGCAACAGAGTTTCAACCTAATGTGTCTAACTTTTCGAAATTAAGTAGGGTAAAAAATACTTGAATCCCTTATAATTCGTTAAAATAGTGAACGGGGTCCAAATATTACATAATTGCTATAATTATTCTTTTAAATAGGATATTACCGTAAAAATCCCCTTATCATAAATAATATAATTATGTTTCTCGTTTGATGATCATACGTAATAATACGTGATTGGTTCAAAGATATCGTTTTTATTCTTTTACGAAAGATATTTTTTTAAAAGCGTCTTCGAGTAATCGGTTTTTATTACCATTATTTTGTCGGAGTCCTAATACGTCAAAACCGGGGTCGTAACAAATACCTGTTTTAATATTTAGGAAATATGTTTTTCGCGATCCTTTTAAACTTACCTGGAATACTTTTATTTAAATCGAATAAAATAATTAGCTTATTTGAAAAAATTGTTAATAAAGTCTCGATAAAAGTTCGTAAACTTTGAAAAATTTCTAACTTTCCAAATAATATGGAGAGACCTTCATTTTTAAACAGCTCGGACTTTTGGGTCATCGGCCAGGATACTTACACCATCCGTCATAATAAATCTAATATACTTTACTCCCTTTGCCGCAAAGATATATTTCTTTAAATTTAAATTTAACTCAGCGGCTTAAAAGCGCCCCAAGATCATGCAAATCTTCATTATATAGTCCTGCTTCATACTGGGAAATAAAACTAAAAAGTAATTGAGATATATCGGAACAAAATTATTCAAAATATCCGCTATGACACAATTAATATAAATTTAAAACGTTGTTAACGTTTCCAATAAATCGAAAAGGGAAACTAATTATTTGAATAAACTAAAACAAATCTAAAACATTAATTCCTTCTATCCGAATACAACCCGGATACGATAAAACGTTACTTAAACGTCTAATTTTGTAAACCACGTTAGATTAGATAATACATGTAGCATTTTCTTAATTCAAGGTGGGGGGAAACGATCTTACTCGGTAATTTAATATAAAAGCCAATAATTTATGTAAAATCGTTACCATCTCTCCTAGCTTAAAAATCAAAAATACCAAAGTCGTGGCCGAAAAAAATCTTGTTCGTACCTAATCCTTATTTATTAATTCGTTAACCTAAAGTCGAAATTCGAAAATTTTATTTCCAAAAATCGAATATAACAGCCCCTTTATTTTATTCGCGAAGAATCCGTCCTTATTGGGATTAATACAAATATAATAATTGAATTTCTCTAGGTATAGAGGTAAAGTCGTTTCTTTTTCCGTATTAAATAAATTGAGTAACTCCTCTAATTTGAGCGGAAAACGTGACTAATAGTCATCCCCTTTTACAACCTTTCATGCCATCGATTAGAAAATCCGCATTATTTCGTAAATACTTGTAATAATAACCGATGGTAATTAATCCCTAATATATCATATCGCCTGATAATTTTAGATTACTAATATAATGAAAACCACTTTTATAACACCCTCATTATCCCTATACCTAAGATATAATATTGTTATATCGACTACTAACCCTCCTCAACTTTTAATTACTAAATGATTTTCGAAAACGTTTAAACTCACTGATTAGTATCGTATCTACAATATACTAAAGACTATATTCCGCGTTATTCTATGAATAATTGATATTAATATTGAGCTCTTCCATTAATATTCACAAGAAATTTTCTATACAGGTAATATATATATTTCGTCGTAACCCTAAATTTATACCTAAATCTCCAACATGAAGTAATTGAATTTACTTCAACATTTAAAGTTATATTAAAGCCCGGTTTATATACTATGATAATACCAATGAAAATCGACTTGAGTATTCAAGAAGTAAGTTCAAGAATTTATTTTCGTTTATACGTGTTTAAATTAAACTTAATTCTTGTTTATTCGATCCTATAACTATGCCGCTTAACCTATATAACTTCTAACGAAAATTATGTTTAGGAGTTAGGCTTCTCTAGTTACCGATAATAGAAAACTTATATTAACCTTTTCGATTTAAATAATATAAACCTACATCGGGGAAAAAGTTGGATGGAATTTGTAACCCCTTGAAAAGATATCCAAAAATTTATAACGAAGGCAACGCCTAATAACCTACCTGACCTAACACTTTTTCTCTGTTATCCATGTTGCCCGGCGTTTTTAATCCTAAACTTAAGTGAAACGGGTTTGTCAAAGTAGCTGATCGCGATTACCACAGCTTGATGACATGGATATCTAAATATCGCAAACCCTTATTATAGATTTATACATCCAGTCGTAATATTTATACATCACTCGATCATTTTCGACCAAAACGATGTTTTAATTACAAAACATCCGATTCTTTAGCGAATTCGCGGTATTTTACCAAAGTAACAACAAAATTAATACAGTTAATATTCACCGTAATAGATTTATCCCTGATACGTAAGAAAATATAGAAATAAAGATAATTAAGTTGAACGGTTAAAATTTAATCTAAACCGCACATTTAAACTAATAACGTTTCGAACATAATAAAAAACGACAATTATGAGTTTTTGTCGCTTATAAATGATCTTTTAATTTTACTAAAATTTAGTCCACGCGGTAAAGGTCCTAAAAGTATCCTTAATATATTCGAGAAGCTTATTCGTATCGTACATTCCCTTATGCCCACCAACCTTGTAATAAGCTGTAATAATATACTTAATAACTGGCGTATAACACCCCTACACATAGAAAAATACGTACCGGCCTTTCAAAATTTATATAAATCATCCGTATCTAGTATAAATTCAATTTTTCAACGCATCACCGCCCAAATGAAAGTAAATTTATCTAGTCATAGTTGGTAATATCGTTTCTGAATGGTTTTGAACATTCAAGAACTAATCTGAGTAATCGTTAATTCAGCTTCAAATTGCTAAATTTTAGTAATGACTTAGGCGAAATCGGATGTAAAGAAAATCGAAATTACAGGGTAGAAGACAGAAGTAAATTAAACGAGTTATTCCTTTTGTTTCACCGTAGATGTAATATAGCTTATAATGTTTTAAAGCGAGATATGTTGGTTTAAATTGACCCTACAAGGACATATTGTGTACTTTGAAAGGTGGAGGATTAGATATCCTCTAATAGTTTATTCTCCCGGGTGGCGCTGAAATATATCGTCAGATCATTAATATTTACCATCGATACTCCTATTTTAATGAATATATCTCTTAAAAGATGCAGTGAATTCTTGATTATATGTTATAATCGAACCAAAAAAGTTATGATAAGTAGATGCTAATTGGTATTAATGATTAAAATATTAAGTAAAACTAAAAACGAATTGAGAGGTCTTTTATGTATGACTTATGTATTTGGTCCGTACACGGTCCGTGCACAGTTTGTTACGTACCCTAACACATAACGTTTGCAAACCGCGCTCGTACCACGCCTTGACTACGCTTGAGCCTAGTACTTTACATCGCGTTATGTGCAAAGTCGGGTAACCTATAGACTCAATGGCTTGTAGCCTAAGTCCATAACAATTTGAGCTAATTTTGGCTTCCAAACTTGCATTAAAATAAAAACAAGGTCTCTTTTTTCCTTTAAGTTTAAAGGTCCCAATGGCTTGTATTATAAACTTTTGTTTACGACAGTCTTTTATTTATAATTAGTGATTACTTCCACCAGCACTCTACTCGCTTCATAAGGCTGTCGACTTTTCTTCAAATGCTTTTAGTTGTTTACTGAAATTATTTCTCGGCACATCACCAGCTTAATTATATACCGGTTTTTACATTCTTTGACACTCTTTGAGTTTGCAGCTCGTGCTAAAACATGGTTCGCCGATTGAGTTATAGAGTATATCTTTCTTATCTCCATGGGCGTTCAACTAGATTATATATGTTTCACAGTTCGTTTCACTCTTTTAGGAACGAAGTTATATTTTAGACGTAAGTAAGTGATAAATGAGAATTGTTATGGTTGTATATCACGGCCTGACAAAGGTTACGAGTTTTATACCTATATTATGTTACAGGTTTTAAAATTGTAGGGTACCTTAAAGCTTTATTTGCAAAGCTGGTTTAAGGTTCGATTTCTAGAAAAATGGTTTTTAGTTTAGTTCTATACGTAAAGGTTGTGAATACAGGGAGATACACTTTGTTATATTGCAAGTTACCCGGGTTCGAATCTTTTTCGAACACCTAGTGGTGCCCTCCCTGTTTCTAGCACATGGGTAAACTAGTTCAAATTCGGTCCACATTTATAATAACTTTGAGTTTGTGGTACATCATATGGACGAATACGGTTTATGTAAAGCCATATAGGCATTCAAGAATTAAGTAAAATATATTGCTCAGAAATTAGGTATAAGTATATAATATTCTTTTATCAAATTCGTTTGTTTGTTTTAGACATGGATGAGAAGGCTTTTGTTCATAATGGTTTATTTAATGGATTATAAGGTAAAGTTTGAAGATGGTGATTTTTGAATACAGTGGTTGTTGTAATGTATAAATACTCAAGTTGCGAGCCTTCCCGCCGGTATTTGTACTTCTTTTATAATATTGAGGGTTGCACTATAAAGGCTATGTAGTTTGCACTGCCCCATGATAGTAAATTACAAAAGAAATAAAAAAGAATGGAAAGAATAAAACCTGAACGAACTTACTAATCGCAACCGCCAAAACTATCGTTGTAATAATAGCAAAAGGTATTGAATCTATAACAAGTGGGATTATCAGTTAACTCGTGACTCCATAACTAAACGTCATAAATAATAGGTAATATAAATCCTTTCCGACACATTTATGGGCAGCCCCCACATTTATTAGTACTGCTACCAGACATACATACGATACCTTAATATAGCCAGCGAAAAAAAATCAATAGCTCCTTCCATAGCTAACGCCAGAGGGGTCAAACCGACTACGCGCGCCCTTTGCGCGCCTATAAAAGCAGCTTGACCTTTGCAGAATACTTAAGGGCTTTATCAAAAGCGCCAGTTAATTAGACCACCCCCGGGGGTGAAGGACGTTGCTGTACATCGTACCCAAAGCTTTAACACCGAATCCCTTTACAAGGTATTCGATATGTAAAGGCGCGTCCTCGAGATTCATAAGTTCATTTATAAGTTTTCCGACTAAATAATTAACGCCTTTTTTACCCGTTTGAACAGGCCTAATTTTACTAAATACCGTACATGAGCGCTATATATCGCGGCGAACGTTACTAATTACCACGTTAACGGGGGCCTAAAATATAAGCAGAACGGTTTATATACATACCTATCAATAGGTATGTGCTTTCCTTATCTACCGCTTTTACATAAATTAAACAAAGAAATTTTTTACTAAGCTTTTTAGTACGCCTTTACCTAATAGATATACAATGACTTGAACTTCGTCGGTAATTATGGTAAAAGGGGGTTTTAAACCCTTTACTTTTAACACGCTAAATTCGATTATTTAAGTTACAATAACGGGTCGAAATACGATACCGGTTTTTTCAATTATAAAAAAGGCCTTTAAATTATCGAAAAGGCGTTAAAGCTGTTGTTAAGGCTTTGAACTATACAATTTTGTCGATTCGATTAATCGAAGTAACGGTAGTATTGCGTGGTCAAGTGGTAGATGTATTGTTCTAGGTCTGGCAGACTGCTAGCTGGTTTTCACAATAATTTGTAGGGCCAATTGCTTGGCCTATGCCCTAGTGTAAATTGGGCGTATTCGGTACTTGCTTTGCAGTCAATATAGTACGCCCTTACAAAACAATACACTATACTTTCAGTTAGTATAATCAACTTTACTATAAGTAAAGTTGATCTATTATACTGTAAATACTACTATTTTAACACTGGCGGATTTTTAATTTGTACGCGCATACCAGTGTAGTTGACCAATATACTTCAGTAAACGATGAATTGAGACCTCGTCAACTGGCCAAACTCCTGTTAATTTCAATTGAGCTCCATATTGAAATACACTCCTTTTTATGCAAATTGACTTCAATTGCCATTAGTTACCCTACAGCTGTAAGCTTCGCATTTATAGACTCCTATAAAAAGCTCTTTTACCACAGCCTTTTATAAACCTTCACTTTAGCTATGGAAATTGAATAAGTCGCCATCGTCAATTACTTAATAGTCTTCCAGTTTGTCAACACATCTCTAACTGCCGTTACGTAACTTGGGCTTACCGGGCAGCCTATTAACGTAACCCTCAATGTATATAGTTAGCTTGTTACTATTTGCAAACCTTTTTAGGGCTTTATTCGGAAATACCTTCGTAATAATATCAGTAGGAGTATCTTTGACGTTAATTTATAGGAAATCATCAATTTCCCTCCTTTCGTAGGATTTACGAAGTGTTATTAAGTCGATTATCAAGCTTTTTTCTCAAGTAGTTTCGAATTTATAAGAGTATTCGATTAAACTTATCCAATCAATATAAATTACTATCGGGATAAAAGAAAGTTTTAATTACTTGGTAATAATGTTACGGGCTTTCCATAGTTCTATGCCTATGTAAAATCCTATTATTATACTATAAACTTACAAAATTAATACGTTTCATGTAGTCCTTTTACACTTAATAAAAGTTTAATAAATTAGGTAGCCGATAATACTAACCTGGTTTTCCCTTTGATCTTAGTTAATAAAGGTTATCAAATAGACGATCTGTAAAGATAGGTTGGTGTTATTTACAACGGACCCATTTATAAAAATTATTAACTTAACCTTAGACAAGTCGATGAAAACCATAATAATTCCTCAGTTTAGATTCCGCATTTACTTCTTAATCCTTTCGTTCAGCCGGTTGAAATTATCCTTAATCGTATTTTAAGTTTGAGACGCAATGGAAAAGTCGTAAAAAGCATTCGATTGGTACAGGATGGAAATATAACTGCTATGGATACGTTATTTTACGTAGCTCTAAGCCTTGGCCAAGTCAATCTTGTCGATTATGGTCAAATCAGTGCACTTTCTCTTTAGCGAAAATTAAAGACAATATTAATACCAAGTATACGGAATGACGATCCGTTGAAATTAATTTTGTTATCCTTCGTTAACATTGTTACCGGCTTACAATTCCAAAACTTAGAGTCTTTAATTGCCTGCTATTCCAATACCATAAAGCCAGCCCTTTCAAAAAAATAGTATCATCAGTTTATATACCTATCAGGTCAAAATACTTCTCTTATGTTACCAATAGGTACGGGTCGTATACTAAAGACTTTATACCTAACTGTGATTTAAAGTGCGATGGATAAGTTGGAAATTAATAAACGCATATTTTAGCTCATCCGTATAACGGCTTAATATATTGTATAACCGTCCATAAACGGTAAAGAACGCTTTATTCTTAAGATGCCTTTAATAATACGATTAGTTATAAAAACGTCGCTAATTACGTAAGGCTTAAATTATATCACGTCCATTAAGCTTAAATTTACCTTCATTTTTGATTAAAGAATGGCTTTATCACAGCGAAAACTAAACGATAACTAGTCTTTCAAATCGTTGGAAATTTTATAAAGATGCAGTCTTTATCTCTATTATCATATTCTTAAGAGATTAAGTGTAACTTCTCGTACAGCTGCCTCATAGTTTTGCATTTAACTTTGTGAATAATATTAGACTTAAAAATCGTGACATTGAGGCTTTAAAGATTAAAATCGGCTTTCGACACAAATTATATAACTTTTTAAATTAGTAAGCCGTTAATTTCAACCTTATCGCTTTTTTAAAAAAGTTTGCCAAAGGTCTTGATAATTCCTAATATTCGGAACTTTAATACTAAGTTTTCGTTATCATTCTTTTTTCTACTTACCGAAATAATATTATAAATGCGACCCGGTATACATTCCTCCTCTTTCGCGTTTCTCTTTTTCCGGGGTTATCCGCGTCGGCGACGTTTTATTGGCTTATTGATTACGGGTAAAGGGGGTTCGTATTAGCTTGGTCGCTTAGCTTAATGGTCTTTATTGTTAGTAACCCTAATGTAAATCTTAACCTATGTGATTTGAAAAGATATAAAATCGTTAGCAGTTTTAATAATTACTTTAGAGTTTACAATATTAAAGACTTTTTGTGGGCCCTTATATTTGCCCAGCTCCCGCTATATAAAAAAATTATTTTATAACGGCAAAACAAGTACGTCGATTGTTATAAGGCCATTCCTGGTATTAAGGGTATTATTAACCTAACAGCGTACCGATTCCCTTCGTAGTTCCCTTAAAGCTTTGTCATAAGCCGTAAAATACTTTTAGATAATTAATAATGGCAGAGATTCACTTGTTAGGAATGTGTACGTTTAGAAGACTATTAATGTTGGTATTAGGTCGTTAGAGACTATAATATCGTTTAAGCTCTTTACCGTAATTTGAAGGCGCGCCTTCTGATTCGTAAAGTTTCCAATTTTCAGTGTAAAGATATTATACGTTCGGAGAAATAAGGCGTATACCCTCTTAATATTTTTAATACTCCAGTAGGCCTTTACAGGCACTTTTTCACACTAAATACACATTAATTTTTTTTGAACCTCCGCCGTTAAAAAGTTGGTATCAATATCGTGAACAACGACGTTAAGAAGGATTAGGAACGTATTAATTTACAATATCCTCCGTATTTTCTACGTATTCTTTTCCAAAAGAGATTTTAAAATATTGGCTCTGTAAAAAGAGGTTGTGGAATCAACAACGTAAAAAATAAGTTTATTGTCCAAGTAAAACACATCGATAAAGACCTTATATTTAAAGCCTTTATCGTCTTTTAATCCAAACTTACATCTTCAAAGGGCTTATGTATATGTTTAATAATAGTAATACAGCTTTTTAATAACCTTTAAGGCTAATTATTTCACATTTTTATGTTTTACAGACTTTAGGACTTTATATAGCCTATTAATAGTTAGGCGGTTAAAACTTCGGTATAATTAACGCATTTCTGGCTCTGTAAGGTTTAATACCATTACTTCAAGGACTTGAAGATAAAATCATAAGTGACTCCACTTAACGGCGAGGGTAAATCTTGGGCCGGTTTTATTCGGCTCGTTTACACTAACATCGATTTTAACGCCGAGGGTCATTATATCCTTAAAGTGAAAAAGAAAATGGGTAGAGGATTTAAAAATATAAAACGTAATTACTCCTACAACAGTTTAAACTACCATTGTCTCCAATAAAGATACTTATTCTCCTGGTTCAAAGCCAACTTTAGCTTTACCAGTATCGTAACGATTAATTTCAGTAGCTATAGTGATTTCCCTTCGCAGTACCCTGTACTACTAATAGCCTTTTATCAAGTACCTTGCTAACCTTGTATCTGACATAATACCTTAAATCTTATAGTCCATGTAACGATCGCTAAGATTAAAATTGTATAAGGAGTTAGGGGCTTGGTTAAGGTAAAGATAAAGGTTTTTACCACCTAAGCGGTATAGGAAGGCGTAGTTGACTAGTTATTGTAAAAGCGATATCTTTATATCATTCAATTTATTTTCCGGTATTGTCGCTGTTTATTAGCACCTAACCCTCGAAGTCTGCAATTTAATTCAAATAATCCTATTTATATATAATAGGGTACTAAATATAGTACATCAGCCTTCTATTGTTTTGCTAGTCGGAGGGGGGGAGGGTGCCAAATTAACTAGCAGTCAGATTTGCCACAAATCCAACATTTTTTACCACTATCATAACTATAGTGCTTGCGGTTAGCAGGATCGCTTAAATTTTGGTTCTATTAGCGCTAAAATGGCTATTGCTTTTAGTTCATAGTTAATAAGATGAACTTTGAGCATTGATGTCGCCTATAACCGTACCTGAAGTTGAGGTAATTAACTAGCGTAAGGTTTTTTTTATCGACGTTGAGAATGTTGCCGACTTTAAGATATATACCAAACGAGTTTGGTGTTCATGGCATTGAAATAGTAAACAAAGAATGAAACTGGCTAAAAAAATCTTTATAAATGGTATTTGAGCGTCATAAAGCGTATTTAAAGTCTATAACGCCCGTAATTACTACCTGTACCTTCTCGCGAAGTGTATCTTCATTAACGTGGGCTTTCTCTATTACTTTTTGGTATAACATTAACTTGTTCATTATTTGTTTAAGCATATTTATTAGTGTTTTCCTCTATGTTTTTTTCATTATTATCATCGTTTACCTTGTGATAGCCTAATTTGTGTAATATTGTACGAGGTGGACTTCGTATTCAAAGTAGCCTTTTATAACGTCGTATATTTTTCGAAACGTAATTTTATTCGGGTTAAAAAGGTGAGGTAATAGTCATTATCGTGTTTTATAAGGATTCCGGAGAATAATGAGTAAAAACCAAAAGGGGGAACCTTTATCTATTGACAGATATTTAAAAAGGGAATTATTTTCATATCGAGGAGATTATAAAGCTTCCTGTTATATTTTTGTGCATCGTTTTAGATCTTGGCTAAGTCCATGAAATGGTTGTAGTTAATGTTGATTATCTTGATAGGTTTTGGGAGTAAGTCGCGATAGTTATCCTAGTCTTCATTAATGGTATTTCCTAGCGTTTTAGGTCTTGAAATTCCCGAAGTATGGTGTTAAAGGTAATTTCCAGTCGTTTGAACCAAGGGGTAAAATCTTGTAATAGGGCCTATAATAAGCTCTCGTGTATATTTCAACCTGCCTAGAATGGCGTTTAAAGGTCTTAACGATTTTTATTAAAGTGTTAAGGGATAAAATAGATCTAAAGGTTTTAAGAGGCTTGACAATCGTACTTGAATAACTGATATAGAGTACTGACGTCAATTCTTCTGGCCGCCTTAACAGCCATTGTTTTACGAATGTTGCCACTGCCGAGAACGTATCCCTAGTTACACGTAAAGTCTCTAAACTTCCGAACAGATCAACAGGTTCCTTATTTTCAATACGTAAAAAGGCTTAAATTAGTTAAAGGTAAGGAGGTAGTCCCCTAAAACATTTGTAAGGGAGTTAAGGTTCCTTAATACCCATCCATTTAAGGCATAGATTATAAAAATTCTTCTAAATCGCGTTAGTAGAAAAATGGTATTTGCTAGCTTGGTTAAACCCTTTTTTTTGGCATGTGAATCTCTCGTCATTTAAGTTTCACTTTTAGCTATAGCCTAATACCCTTTTAAATCTTTTTTTTTTACATATTAATGGTTTAGTAGTCAAAGATGTAACGGAAATTTGGAAAGACGCGGTTACAGTGGTAAAATTCTTTGCTGCTATCAGAGTCGATAATATAGGAGTTAATAAAGTTAACTAGGTATCTTTTCATTAATTTTTCTTCGACTGCGTATTCCTAAAGTTATTTATCAAAATTTTTGGTAAAATAGATTCCGAGGTCTTAAATCGCCTCCATTTTCTTTTAGATAAATACTATATTAGGGTTTTAGCTCATGTAGGAGTTACTGGGTAAAAGACTTCAAGATTTGAGGCGTGGTTTTTGGTGTTTTATCATAAAGTTGCTTGGGAACTTGGCGGTTTGGCGTTAGGTTATGCGACGTGACTTTTTTGGCAAGACTTAACAATATTTGGTGTTTTCGCCAAAAATAGCGAGCTTAACGATTAAATTAGCGTGGGGGAAGAGGGGAAAAAGGAAAGTAGGGGCAAAGGTTTGGTGTAGAAGGAAAAGTTAAAGGTCGTTTGTTGTTACATGTAAAGATCCAAAGTAGTTTATTATTTTTGGCCGTGTGATTTAGTCGTTTCTTTTTCAGTAGCACCTGTATTATTACAAACCTAGCCGTTTACCAACTTACCGAACTTTAAGACTTTTAACAGTCAATTTCAACATCTTTAAAAGGGATCTTTGGTAAATATTCCCTGGTGTTTTTAAGTAGCGATACCATCTTTTATATTTAGATTGCAGTTATGGACTATTGAAACCCAAGAGTTTTCTCTATTTTCCTGCCGTTATGGATTATCGTAGTACTTATTAAGGCCCTTCATGAAAATCTTTCTTTTACCTTAACCGCCTTTATTGAAGTAAAGCGTAACCAGAAAGTAGCTTCTTCATTTACCTAGATTATCTATGCTTAACTTACTAAGAACTGATCAGTGTTGGTAGGGTTTTAGACTTTGCAACGTTGTCGATTAAATTGATCGAAGTAACAGTAGTATTACGTAGTCAGGTGGTGGATGTATCGTTCTAGGTTTGGCAGACCGCTATCTGGTCTGCATAGTAATTTGTAGGGTCAATTTCTTAGCCTGTGCTTTAGTGTGAAGTAGGCGTATACTATACTTTCTTTGCAGCTAATATAGGAGTCCCGCACAAAACAATACACTATACTTGCAGTCAGTATAGTCAACTTTACTGTAACTAAAGTTGACCTACTACTCTGCAAATACTACTATTCCAACTAAATCCTTATTTACGACCACCCAAAATATTACTTTCTTTAATATATTATATTTCAAAAAGTGGTAAAATAAGAGGATTTACGGGTCTTCGTTATTGTCCCGGTTTGTGTAAAATGGTAAGTCGAAGGGTTTTACCTCTAGTACGCTTTCATTAAATAGTTATAATTAAACCCGTTTACCATAAAGTCGAAGGATAAGATCTTTACGAAATTCGTTATCCGTTATATTAATATTAGGGTTCAATATAAGGTTTGTTTTAAAAAAATATGTTGTTTTCACATAATTTATTTTAAATTACATTTATTACTTTATACCAAACTTAGTATACTTTCGTGATTAAATAAATCCTTTATATTATTTATATACCGTTTGAAAATATACGGGTCGAAGTGTCGAAGGTAATCAAAAAGGAGATCCCTACTTAAATCAAAACCGCATTAATCAATGTTTATACTTTAATATATGTGTAAAATATTTATATGAACTTAATGATTTTAATTTTTTCCCTTAAGTTTATCCAATACTTCCAATTATTCAGTATTGGCGAAGGGTCCAGGTTATAAATAAAAGACATAGACTTCAGTTTTACAACGACGGATACTTAAATTAGTTCATTAATTCCCGATATTTTCGTCCGATTCGTTATTCTAACTACTTGGTTCTGGTAGGAAATTACGCTCCTGGGGTGTACTTAACGTTTTCTCAATGTTACTACTATTATAGGTCATTTCCCTTCACTTATAAGGGTTACCCAGCAGCCTTTAAGCGAAAAGGCGGAAACTATATCAGCCTTTCGAGTTATCGGTTAAAGAAAAACAAACTCTTCGATAGGACCCTGTATAAAATTAAAATAGCAACGGAAAGCTTGGTAAAAAATGTCTCCTTTATTATCAGACCTATAAAAACGAATAAACGCTCAGATAAAAAGGGTAGGGAATTGGAGTCATATTATATTAATATTCGCCAATATTTTATAGGTCAGGATATGGTACGACTATCGCCCCCTAGGCAAGTTCCTGACATTAAAGGTCACGTATCCTCACTTAGTAACGTAGTTCTATTACGTGAATTTTTTTATTTATACTATTTCACGTAAAAAGCGGCTGGGATTATCGCCGCTTTTAAAGGGGGTATTACACGGGTTACACAGGACTTTGCAAAAGAAAGCTCCATACCTTTCACTATAAGAGGCACGGTTCCTAAGGCTTATAAAGGAACCTTTACACTAGATAAGCCCGGCCTACACCTTATATGTAAGCCGGTTATTTGTTGTAAGGAAAATACGTCAGGTTATTTCTTTTCTAAGGTTAAAAAATCTAATTTTAAAGCTTGTAAATCCCTTTTTACCGGAACCCAAACTATGCTAATAGCTGTAAATAAAACTTTAAATGACGTGGACCCCCTGTCGTTAAATTCGGTTATATTTATGTCCGAATTCGAGTTTCCGTCATTCCCTAATGCACCTTTCATATAATAAAACCTGACGGGTTTTTCGTTTCGGAGAAACGTATCAGACGACGGCTTTGCTATCTGCTTGAGTTTAACTAAACCAAACGTTTCCAAATATTGAATACATCTATTATGATTATATATAATGCAATTAAACGTTATCAAACGGAAAAAACAAATACAAGGTTTACGATTATTTGAGTAAATATAGGTAAAATTACTATTATATACTAAATATTATTTATAAGTTATACTAACTGCTAAGTGAACGTTATTGATATATAGAAACCGTAATATAATAGAAAAAAAATAGCTAGCGGTTTATATATCGTTATCTGACTTACTATTTCTTTTTAATAATTCGAAATTAGGGGGATTTCGTCATTACTTGGAAGGGCCGACGGGAATTACTTTTGAAAACTCGGATATAGAGTTTTACGTACGTTCGTAAAGGAGCCTCCCCTACCGCTACAAATTCGAGGCAAAATTTCGAAAAGAATTCTTTATGATTACAGGTTAATAAGATCGATATTATTAATATAAATAGGGATTAATTTACCGACGAGGTTCTAAAAGAGATTTATAACTCGTCATTTGCATCTCAAAGTATTGTAAACAGGAATTTTAACCTTATATATAGTCGGAAGAAATCTACTATAAGTAATATACGCGCAAGACGTACCTTGGATACTTAGGCCCTCGTAACTAGCTTATACTTTAATGGTTAAGTAAAAGTTTTTTCATACCGCTTAGATTATATTTTTCGACTTTAATCTTATCAATATCGCCGGGAATATTAGAGTAGTCTGATCTAATCTTAATAGCGGATTTAATTATAAGGTTTTGCTAATAATCTTCCGGCATACGGGTGGTACTCCCCTACAATTTCACGGATTAAGGTTCCTAAAACCAACTGATTAAGGTTTAAGGATTTAATCTCCATGGAAATAACTTTCTTAGCACCTATTTCCGATATCGAAAACGAAGTTATGGTATACGCGTATACGAAGGCCTTTGTTAGACTATATTCAGACACTTTATATACGGTTGGAAAACCAGTTATAATACGCGTTCAAGCGGCGAAGTGGTGATACCTAAGTTAAACCAACTCCATTATTATATAAAGACAACTAATAAAGTCCGGCTACGTAGGACAGGATTTATAAAGAGAAAAAAGTTTTTAGCTGAAGCGTATTAGATATACTGAAGCTTATCAAAGAATAAGCTTAACTGAGATACCGCTTTCGTGAAAGTATATTATATTATTGATTTGTATAGGTTTATATTATTATTACGAGTTATTCCACTTGATATAAAAGGCCGTTTTATCCTTAACACCGGTTAGCAAGTTTAAATCCTTCGAAACGATATCCTTAATAGGGTTTAAATCGCCGACAATATTAACAACATCCCTTTAAACGACTAATAAGGTTTAGAGTATATGGTTCCCTAGGGATCCAATGTCTTCGAAAAAAAGGTACGACGTAATATTACCGGGGTTCATAATATGTTTGCTAAACATTATAATATAATTGTATATTTACTTAAAGTTAATTAAGATGGTATTGTAAGGCTTCTATGTATTTTTTATAATATATACCTACGATTGGTAGTTTTTCTGTAGTTGTAGTTATAATTGGAGGTTTTCATGATATTTCAGTTAGGCAATCGGAATCTATAACAATTACATTTTTAAGGGCCGGTTGTTTTAATTTTAATGTATTTTAAGGGGTTGAAAAGTATTACTACCCGGTTAATATTTTGGTATCTTTTTATAAAGGGTTCTATTAGCGTTCAATATTCAAAGAATATGTTGAAATGATTTAATGTTCGCCTAGCTACGTCATTTATTGAAAATATTCAATCTATTTTCGCCGACGGTAAAATTATATGGATTCTATTTTGAAACATTCAAAAGGCTTTCAATACCTTACCATATAATCGCTTAATTGAAAAGATAAAATTCTTTAGATTTTATCGCACTTTATTTACCTGAATCAAATGTATTTTAATTGGTGAGATAATAAGGGTTCAATATTAAACGTCGATTATAAGATTTTTTAATTTTGATTACGAAACCCTTTAACGTTTCTACCTTCTCATAGTTTTTAATATAATTTATATATCGGATATCTCTAGCTATTCCTTCGGCTGCGTTTTTATTTATATTAACGACGTTCTTATTTTTCGCACGTTATATGTAGTAGAATTTAAAGTTATAAGTTTCGAAGCCAACTTATAGGAAACGGATAATTAAAAAGCTAATAATGAATTAGTTTTCGTTTCAAAAAAGTTGACGTTTTTCCATATCATCGGCCGCTCAAGTTTAATTGACGTTTAAAAGTATTATAACCCTTGTGTTATTACTATTACTAAACCGGTCCATCCGGTTATAAACCCTTTACCTAATATTAAGTTTTTTAATATACGATAGCCAAAATCTTAGTTTCATGTTTTTTTATTAGACCGGGTATATATCGGGAAACGCGTGGTAAGGGTTTTAAAATTCGCTCGATATTATAACGAGTGTTTTCGTACAAAGTACGAAACCCTAATGTATCTTTTATATATAGTAATTACCGTCGGGATTATCCCTATATTTATATATTACGTCGAAAGTTCATACTTCAGGTAAAGATAAAAATGATTTGAAAAATTGGTTACGATGTTACTCGTCATTATGACAAAAGTGGTTACCTCGTTATATTAAATTTCGCCTAACATCGTCGTATTTAGTAACTATGGTCTATTATCTAATAAAGTCATCCTTAAATAATAACGGCCCTGATTTGTTTTACGACCAAAAACTTTCGATATTAAGCACCCCCTTATATGAAGTATCGAGTTGACGCCCGTTACAACGTCTATAAAAGCCGGGGTATTAATCCTTACGAATGCTTTAACCGATAAGCTAACGACCCTTCGTGTTGTTATAACATCCCGACGCTTTACGGGGTTTTATATACGTATAGTATAGGACGTTTCTAATAACCTTAGAGACTTTTCGCTATTATGTCGTCAGCCTAAGTCGGTTAGGATACGTCTGCGTTTTCTTATAGCTAATAACGAGTTTCCTAATTTTCTATAACCTGTTCAGCTTACCTTATGGTTTTTTTTCTAAGTACTTTGAATCCTTTATAAATGATCAAATTAAATAAAACGCTGCCTTAACCTTTTGAACCTGGTATTTAGACCTCGACTAATATTATATAATAATTTTTCCTAATGAATTCGAAAAAAAAATCGACTGTTAATATTACAATGAGTACAGGTTATAAAGGAACTAAAGCCGAAGCTATCGCTCAAGGTGGTCGAATTCAGTCTATAAATCTCGATGAAGAAGAAGGAAAGAGAAGTCCTTGATAGGGAGCAGCTAAGGAGCTAAGATGGTGCAACCCCCTCTCCAGTTACTTCACGTGTGGAAGCGTATCCTGAAGCGGCTTTCTTCCTGCTTTAAATAATCGCAGGAGCGTGTAAAATTACCAAGGTTGGATTTTTGGTAATATTAGCCAGGCATTAGCCTGTAACATTACCCTTAAAAATAACCCCCTCCCCCCTTCCTTTTCTGTTTTTTATTGTTGTTATGTATAACACCATAGGTATAAGGAAGGTAAGCACGCCTTCCAAAAAGTTACGGTTTCTTGTGGAAATTACTAGGCCGAACATCACGTGAAAGATTTCCTAGCGCCCATTATAAATAGTCTCTAAAGTTCAAGTTTCAAAAATAAAAACTTCCTTCGATTTTTAACCTTGAATCTTTTCGTATAGTATTAGTAATTTTAGCCTTTAATGCAGTAATTATCGTATAGTATTAGTACTTTTAGTTTTATGTTTTTTTGCCGTCGTTATTTTAGTTTCATAGCCTTTTGTATCGTTACGATAAATCCCTAACTTGTTGTTAAAGTGGACAAAGAAATTAGAGATGTGAATTACACACTTTGAAGCTGTTTGGTTCTTTATAACTAATATAAATTTCCACTAGTTACGGGTTATCGATATGTACCCCAATATGACTCGAAAACATACGTGTTTCGAATATATTTACTAAATAGCGTATAACCCTAGTAAATTCTGCTAAAAGACTAAGCGTAAGTGGTTCCAATAGCTGCAAGGAAGTTGTTAACAAACTGTTAGATACTAGCGCCCGTTAACGTCTTTATTTCGTTAGAGCTATAGGTCGTAGTTTTGTTATTCTTATATGCCGCTTAATTTAAGTTCCGATATAAATATGGCTGTTAGGGAGCTGTCTCAAACGTATTTAACGTTTTACTTTTAGGACCGGGGTAAGTCTACGTTTTATAAGTCGTTTTATAAGTGCTAACGAGCGCCTAAAAAGCGTGTAGACTAAGGTGATTGTCGTAAAGAAGACTATAAAAGTACATCGCGCTATGTAACGTAAGGTTGACACCTGAAGCGGTGCGTGTTTTGTCCCTATTACTCCCGTACGCTTTGGGGGCCTACGGGCCATGCAGCTAATAAATAAGGAACGTAGTGCTTAAGTAAGTTTTTCGTAGTTAAGTGAAAAAGTGGAGGACGCGACTAATGAGTAGTTAGGGAGCGTTGTTAAAAGAGATATAAAATCTTTTTAAGATTACGGAGCGTATTGATACTAAGCTAGGTTATATAAATGATAAATTAAGCCAGTTTATTAAAATAGGTAAGAAATTACTAGGCAAAGATTTAAACCTAGATTTCAAAAACATACTGAAGTAGTTCCGGTCGTAATCGTTCATTTTTCGTTTTTGTTAATATTAATACGTTTATTTACCCGCTCGTTAGCGTTTTATACTTTATTTTATTTTGTAAAGTAAAGTATAAAATGAGGCCCGCCTGCGGATTAAGCATAAAAGCTTATCGTTATGTTGAGCTGGTTTATAACACGATTCGATAGTATTAAATGCTACGGTATTAGAAATGTTTAAAACGGCTTTTATGTTAGGTATATATAAACTACCTATTTAACTAAAACCTATCGTTCCGGTTAGCTATAAACTTGGATATGTCCTACTTAGGGTTCATTACAGGCCCGTAATTTATTTTCGACTTGGTATTTCGGTTTAACTTTACCGTTGTTACCTTTAACAATTACAACTTCCGGTTTAAAGTTTCGAATTTACTAGCCTAAAAGCGAATCCAAAACGGCTTATACGAGTTAATTTTTATAAAATCGGGGATACTTTACGCCTAGTATATTTAGTTTAATAACGTAAAAGTTAATTACACGCGTTACTTGGTACTTATCGTAAAGCTAACTTAACTTTTTTTAAGAATTTATTTAGCTTATAGTTTTTAAAAAGAAGTTAAACTTTGTTATCAATTCGAAAACGTTTTCAAAGGAAACGTCGCCTATTAGTAGCTTTTTCTATACGTTGTTTTGTAATCGTTATTACGGCTTATACGGATTCCGTAATTTCGCATATCCGTTGAATAAATTTTGTAACTTTTGCGCGTAATATCGTAGCCGAAACGAAAAAATATTATGCTGGTTATATAAAATCGACGTAATAACTATAGGTTATAAAAAAAGGGCTAATATTAATATTAATCGTATTTTCATTATTTAGTACCAGTTAATAGCAGGAGAATAAACGGCTTTAATCGAGTTACATGTAAACGACGAATAAACGTAAATACGTAAGGGCTTACTGATTTACACGTTCGGTTGCATCGTCGGTTTCGGGTTAAAAGGTAGTGCTTAAGCGTTGCTTTACCCTGATTAGATTTTAAAGTCGTTTCCAAAACCTATAAGTTTAATTAAAACTCACTTCGTTAACAAACGTATACGGAAAACCATAAAATCGTTAATAAAAACTTAAAAACCGCTTTGTATAAGCTTCGACGTTTATAATCGTTATAACCTCGCGGATAACGGTCTTATCTAAGCGGTCCGTAATACCTATAAGGTAACATACGTTATCAACGTATTCCCAGGGTAAATTAATTATAAAATCGATTAAAAGTTCGCTTTAAAGTTGTTCAAAAACTGGGAGGGGTTCAAAAAGCTCTTTTCGACGGCATTTCAAATATGTTATACGGAAACAAACGTCACAGTTACGGCCAAAACAGTGGACCGCACGATATAAGCCGGGTTAACAATACATTTTGAAAAGAATAGCGTAATTAACGTCGCGGTCTAGGTAGCCGGTACAAATTGTGGGTAATTAAAATTAACTCGGTAATAAACGGCTTGTAAGTAAGTACCTAAATACGGTTGCGAAACTGCAAAACTTTATTATAGTTTACCAAATATTTCGAAACGAAAACCTTTAACATACAGTCGTTATTGGTACAGATATCCGTTAGGAAATGTTGGTCGTCTATATGTATCATATGTACTAGTCGAGGGTAAATAATATTGTATATAATAACGGTATCCTAATAGTTTTAAATGTTAATATTAGTAAAAGTTTTACGGCTTTTCAAAATTAATTCGCCGGCGAAAATTCACCGGGAAACGTACGTACGCAGGAGCGGCTTGAAAGCGGAATATTTGGGGTGTAACAATTGAAGTTTTTGGCTTAAGTAACGTAAATCCGAAAAGCCTTTAGAAATATTTTGGTTTCGTTGTAATAACGTATCGGGTTGCGTATAATTTATATTTTATTTTATACTAACCGAGAATAGAATTGCGAAAAGTGTTTAAACTAGCGGTCTTATTATTCGAAAATCCGCTATATAACTATAAAGTATTCCAAGTTTTTGTAATCCGTTAAAATCCTAAAAGGATACGCTATACTTCAGAGCTCCGCGTTTGATACTTTTAAATAACTTATAATTCCGAGCAGCTTTTTATCTTGAATTTCATAATTATATTTAATGGAAGATAAGGGAAGGTATTGATACGTTATTAGGCGTAGGTTACCGTAGTCGTCGCATTGGAAAAGGCAGCCTTTGAAAGCCTAGTTAAAATAATCGGTTTCGAAAAAGATGTTGCGGTTAAAATTCCATTAGGCTAGTATAGGTTTGGAAAGACAACTAAGCTTAAACCGTTCGAAAATATTCTTTTTTCTTTAGCTCTTAACAAAATAAGGTTCCTTCACGGGTTAGTCGAAAGTATAACGCAATAATTGTCGAGTATCTACCCATAAAATAAGGGTAATAATTTGCCAAATTAAGGAAGCTTTATACTTTTAACACAGTCGGAAAAGCCGATTATTCCTGGATAACGCGTAGCTTTTTTAAATTTTTACATATAAAGACGCCAGCTTCGATAACGAATTTTAGGTATTTTGAAATATTTTAATTAAGTTTCCTAGCGCTTAAAACTTTAAGGATTTATTTAACCTTGGATATATAGTTATCGAAAGTACCATTAAAGGGAACGAAAATATTGTTAAGATAAATAAAATAAAAAAAATATTAAGGAAAAAGCGTAACGAATTATTCATATACCATTAAATGGTAATAAAGGCTCTAATAAGACCGAAAGTGATAATAAACTACTCGAAAAGTCCGAAACATATACGAAATACAGTTTTTCATTCGTTTTTCTCCTTGATATAAAGCTTGTAAAAAATGGTTTTAACATTTAACTTGGTAAACTAATTAGTTCAAAAAAACTTTATAAGCGTTTTTTTATAAAAGGAAGCGGGTAAAGATTTGTCGTCGTAATAGTATTGAACCGGCGGTAATTAATATAAAGTTATAACCCTTTTACAGTGTTTTTAACGAAAAGAACTTAAGCGATAACTAAAAAGCTATTTACCTAAATATAATCTTAATTGAATAACTCGGTTAACGTTTTGTGTAATATGAAGAGCTTTTTACGCGATATTTCGTATAAAGAACCTTACGGTACCTTGAAAGGTTGGTTTTAGTTATCGATACGAAAAACTATTTAGTAATCCGTTTTAAAGCGGTGAAAGAACAGTTTGTCGTTAATAGTTTTATCGAATAAGGAGGCGAATTCCTTAAGGTTAGCGGAAAGTTTATCATAAACGGAAACGAGTAGTTTCGTGGTAAGTGTTTTATTAATATTTTCGAGGGAAACGGCGGCGATCTACGTAGTAACGGCTCGGTTTTGGCGGACCTGTCGTAAAATAACATAAAATGTGGTGATAATAACCCTGTTCGGCATTCTTCAAACGGGCGCGAATCCTCCATTTTGAATGCGATAGTTACCGGCTCATTTTCAAAGTAATATATACTTTGTAACGTCGTAGGTAACTTATTAGTATTTTATTTAAGTTTTATCTAAAATAACTTCTTATTATAAGGAAAGGATGATATAGGTCTATATCCGATAGCGGTACTTATTCAAGTCGATATTTAAAAAAAAAGTATAAAAGGAATAAGTCATGAAGAAAAACCGGACGCGTAATACGTGGTTTTACCTAGTTATCGTAAGGGAATATAATAACACGATAACTTTGAACGATTCGAAAACTATTTACCTGTAACGTTATAACATTTATAGACTATATTTACTGAAATAAAGATAAAACGAATGAAGTTATAAAACAAATTTACTACAAAATGGAAGCTATTCAAAAACTAGAATAAAACTATCGGATCAAATTAAAGTTTTGTTAATTCTTATAAGCGACTATATATAAAAGTTACGCTTTTTTCTCTTGAGGTCGATAAGATCTTCAGCCGAATTAAAATGGATTCCTATAGCGATTTTAACGTTAAAGCCGCTTGGGCGTTATACCAGATCCTATAGGCATGTATGGATACGGTAGCCATTCGCGCCGCAACTTAAGTATAGCTCGAGGTTTTTACGGCGGGAAAGTTTCAAGTAGTTAACCTAAGCAGCGCGCCGCTTAGAAACGGCTCGAAAAGCGCTTACGCTAGTTATAATAATATCGCTCTAGCTATCTCGAGCGGGCACGTTACCGCCGTTATTCCTATTATAAGAGACGACCCAGATAACAATAGTACTAGTACCTCCGTAACAAATATGGAGATTATAAAGGCGTTCGTCGATAAGTTAAATTTGGACGATCTATTTATTATAATCCGCCGGTATATAGTAAGGCAATAACGCTCCACAGCGGCACGTAAGGGTCGTTGTAAAGTGGTTAAATACCCGAAGGGCGCCTCCGCTGCAATGGCAACGCAGTAAGCCGCTAACAGCTCAACGGCGTTAAAGGCGACAAAAATACACCCGCCTTTACGTTTAGTTACTGCCACTTTACGTCAGGATTGGTCTCTCATAATAAGGGGGTTTCGAGGTTTGTACACACGTAACGTACGTATTTTATGCCCTCCCCTCATCCAACATAAGCGACGTTACTAGCCCCCGCTAATAGGGACCATACGTAACCCGTATAAGGTTACGCTCTAATATTTATAATGGGGCGAAGACTAGTGGAATAAGCTATGAGGGGAAAAAAGGAAAGAGGGAAGGGGGTGGCGCCTTGGACGCGTTTGGCGCGCTTAAAAATTAACAGCTTTCGCGCCCTAATACGATAAGCTCGCGTACGTACAACACGATCTTTACGTATTAATATCACTATGAAATAGGTCTAATAAAGGAACCAAAATTAAAGTATAAAAGGGAGTTCAAAAGTACTAAGACGTATAATAACGCTTTTTTTTTAGTTACGTTAGAATTTAATTGAAAAGAGGTTTGAATTCAGGGGTCGTATTAATATAGGATCCTTTTTTATATAGGGAGGCGGCGTACAAACCACCACGCATATCTCAAAGGCCTCCTATTACTACGGTATACCTCACTATGCCTACGCTCTCTTTAGCTTTACAGGGCCCTCCTTTCCTAAAAGGCCAAAACGGTCATATCCCTGACGCGATTAGTCGTTAGGCGGGGACTAAATTAGCCTCGCTACATAGCTCAACCAGAGCTGTTGTTTACACGCCTACGGGTCTCCAAACTGCGGGGCACCCTAAGGTCTCGATTAAAGGAATAGCGGGGGGCCAAAGGGGTTTCGGCAGGTTACAAAGCCCCTATGTTGCGATCCCTCCCGCCGGTATCTATATGTATATTTCGTAGCGGCTGATGCACAGCTTCACGCTAGGCACTGCCGGAGAGTAGTACAAAAAAAAATTAGGTAATACGCCACACCTAATAATCTAAGTTCTTGAATCAAACTTATTAAATCTTGTAGCAAATTACAAATGGGAAAATGATTTCAACGATAAATATATACCAAAGGAAGTTACGTGGCATGAAAATACTAAGCCTAACATAACTCAATAACTAGCTTACCATGACTTCCTATACTGCTTAACTGGTGAAAACCCTTACATTTGCCATGAAAATCAAGAAGATAACCCCTAATACACTTTTAATCTTCACAACCGTTACGAAAACTACACGTTTCAAGGTATTATACCGAATATAAGGGCAACAAGGTACTTAAAAAAAGCAATTTGTAGTATATCGCACTACGACAAGAAAACACAAATACTACGGAAATTAATCGTCAAAATATTGGGAAAGCTAAAGTTAACTTCAGCCTAGATAAGGAACTATTATTAATAAACTTGATGACAGTACGAACAGTTTTTAGGCTGATCATGTTCTACATTTTAAATCACACATCCCGTTCCTTCTTTACCTAAAAGACTAATATCCTCGTCATCAATGTTGACGTCAATGCTAATAAACAGGTTAAAGACAGCTTAAGGTTCCCTCTAACCTCTAAGTAGGGAAAACTATGGTTTTACTTTCAAACGCCAAAAGCAATGGTATTGAACCCAAAAAAAATGAAAAGATACGCCAATTACACCTAGATTTTAATTATTCAACCGTTGATAAGCTATATAAAACCATTAAGTCTGTGAGGTATAAAGAAATGAAATAAACTATTTTCAAGACTACTTAAATACTTTGTAACTATTGTCAAACATATAAAAACCATTCAAAAGTTTCAAATTTGCACTAAAAGTAATAAGGATCTTAATTATAAAAAGTTAAATAATAGCTTTTACTTGGATAATAAACCTATTCTTCATATCATAAACTTGGTAACCTCTTTTCACAGCGTCAAATTCCTTAAATAGCTGTCGGAAAAAAAAAAAACACCTATGAAAATCTAAGGATACTGTAAATTAACAAATATTTGGGGCTACTAAACATCATTGTCTACGAAGATGGTACCAACTTTACTATGGCAGAATTCCAAGCTAATACCAAAATATTGGGGATTCGACATATACAAGTAATTATGAAGGCTTATTAAAGCATTTTGAAGGTTAAAAAGGAATATGTATTATTTTTTAGGGCGTATAACATCCTTACTCTATGAATTGGAAGCTTTCTGAACTAAGAGATACCATTTGAAATAACGGTAAAAGTCCTGAATGTTATGGACTCAGGTCATTGGCCATTAAGTATATAGGTGTACGTGACTGTGCACGCATCGGGATATGCAAGACCCAGTCCGGGCCCGGTCTGGGTTCGGACTGGACGCGGTCCAGGTACGGTATGTATAAAGGCACGTAATTGGCTGGGCACTGGCTATGCCTATAGGTCCTGTACGATAGGTTACGATAGATCTTTCTAGTATTTTGCTATACTTTAATAGTAAACTCCATTTGGTACCTACTTAGCATACTATCTTAAGTCGGACTATAACATATTATTAACATATTTTTTTATATTTTCAAAGGAATATTACCTATCGTAAACGAATTGATAATGAATATTAATAATTTGTGTTATACTTTAACGTTATTGGGGAAAATAAGCCGTTGGCGAATACCTAATCCTTTACCTTTTTAGATATATCTCCAGCCTTTTCGGGGTCAACTTAGGCTGATATTTTTCGTTTATGAGATACTGTAACATATATAGCATTTTTTTATTAAGTAAATATGATAATTGGATTAATCGATTTTAATTATTAACTTTATATCAAATTTTGCTTAGGTCGTAGCTAAGATTCATTAATTCGAGGTCGACTTAATCGCGATTCGTACTAGCTTTTTACTGACTTAAGGTAAGCGAAAACGATATAACTAATCGTAACTCAACTGATTTGCTTTGAAGTGGGCGGCGACGTATTAAACGATTAAAGTTATACTAAAAGCGGATAAGATATAAATTCAAAAAGCTTAGTATACGTTTTTTTACGTATAGGGTTGTTACACGACGGCGATAAAACAAATTATTACGGCGTATTACGAAATCGGCGGATACGAATGTATATATGATACAGGAAAATTCTTCAATTATATTAAGGCTGCTTTTAACAACCTTTACCGCGCGGATAAAGCCTTGATCGAATTAAAGGAATTACTTATAAGCGATAAAAACTTGTAAGTATTATTCGTTATCAGGTTTAAGATATTATTAACTTCAACAAGCGAATTAAATTGACTTTTTAACATAGATTATGATTATTTACATCTTCGCGCATCCTCATGTATTCACGATAAATCTATTACTACAGACATTAGCTAAGGAAACTATATCGTAGCCGAATGAAGTACCATAAATTCGTCGATGAATTAAGGTTACCTAAATTTTAAGCGAAGTTTTAGTCGTTAACTTACGGAATTCATATAGGTTTAACAATCGGATAAAAATATAATTATAACGGTGGTTTATACCTTTTAGGTATATTCGTTAAAAGGTTGTAGTAATCGCGGCACATTATCTTAATATCGCAACCAATTATTTAAGTAAATCGACTCGGTATGCGTTTAAAACTAAAAAGGTAGGGCGACGTAAATAATAATCAAGAAATTCCGAATTAGGCTTATTACGGAATATTATGTACGTTATAATTCGATGAATCACTACTAACATAATTACAACCTATTCCTAGTATTACCTTCGACGCAGGTATTACAGTCTAAGTCAAAAAGGTAGATAAAGGTTCCCTATTAACTACGACGGAGGAAGCCTCACTTTTGGATATAAATTCGTTCAGGGGTTACGTAGCCTTAAAAGAATGATTGCAAAATCAAGTAAAAAAAAGTTTAGTTTCATTGAAATATATATAAACAAAGATTTATTTTTCATTTTTATGCTTTTTAATAACACTTATTATCTAGATATTCAAGTCGATTGTAATTATAAATTTTATTGTATTGTAAACGATACTTTAATATAATAGTTCAAGATAAAGCAAATTCGGCTATAATATCTACGAAATCTAGGTACGATATTCGAGTCGCAGCAACATACGCGTATTACCCAAATAACTCAATTTTGTATGGATATTAATAAATAGTTAAGACCAATATTAGTATATATCATTTCCGAAATAATACGAAATATGATTTTGGGGGAATTTTATATATGATATTGATGAGTAGCCTTAAACATTAGCCATAATTGTTTCTTAATTTATAGTTAAAGAGGCTTAATTGTTAACGTGGTAATGATATGTTTTTGGCCAGGAGAAATACAAGGTGCAAAAAACTCGGTTTTTATCGGTTTAATAAAACGTTTGTATCAAAAGGTATAACCTACGAAAGATTTATCCCGGTTAACTTTTATTACAATTTCTTACAAAATACCGGAAATCTTATAAGCTACAACGTCGACTATTACTAAAAAGAAAAATAATTATTCACGTTTTTTACCAAAATTGATGGATTTTCGTAATCTATTCAAAAAGGATAAGACTATAACTTTACCCTATAAAGGGGAAAATCCGACAACTACATTCATATTAAATCTAATAAAAATATATGTTTACTACAACGACTTCAATTAATATTATACATAATATTACGAAATTAACCTTTTGAACTTCAACGATAGGTTATGGAATTAATGAATGAAGGTTAGGTTTAGGTAAATTCTTCATCGACCGCGACGCCGATATTATTTATTTTTAAACCGGGGAGGGAATAACAGTTTTATATTAATCAACGAGTATTGAATGAAATAACCGAGTAAAATGTTTTTTTATCTTTAATTAAAGGGACTTTCTATACATTATCAAAGTCGATATAATATACGAAGTTGGATATTCGAGCGGCTTTTTACCGTATCCGGGCTATACTTAAATAAAAGAAAGTAAAGGCGTTTTATATTAGGTTCGTGTTCTTTGAATGATTAGTTACCCCTTTGCAATTAACGGAAGCGCCGACGAAGTTTTAACAATATATTAATTATGGAATAGTGGATATTTTAGATGGTTTTATTATAACTTACTTAAACAACTTTTCAGTTCTGTCTTCCCGTACTAAATAAAATCATATGGCGAAATTTCTCGAAGTTTTGGGACACTTTCGTAATACGTGGCTCAACCTGGATTTAAAAAAGTGTAACTTCGTAGTTCAGGAGTTAAAATACATAGGTTTTATTTTGATGGTTAAGGTAGGTATCCGGTTCGACCCCGAGAAATTCCGGGTAATACGTGAATAAAAGTTACCATGTACTATTCGGAAGGTTCGAAGTTTTTTAGGTTTTGCCAACTTTTATCAAGATCTTATTAGCAATTTCTTTGAGCTAACTAATTGCCTTATTCGACTAACAAAGTAAGGGATCTATTAGGCTTAGATTAAACGGGAGAAATACGTATTCCAAACCTTAAAGAATGTCTTTATTACAACCCCGATTTTGGCCGCTTAGGATCCAAATCAGTTAATGATAATAAATCCGATTGTGCAGGAATAGCTTCACAAGGGGGCTTATCGTAACGTGATAAGGATAGTATTTAAAAGCTAATAGCTTATCATTTCGTAAGATTTATAAATACGAGAAGTAATTATATTTTGTACGATAAAGGTGTTTCGTAGTGGTATTTTATACAAAAACGTAATTTCTAAAATTATGTAAAGTTTGTACCCCGTTTTCGATTTTAATGAATTATAAGGGATTGGAATATTTTTTATATTACGTTTCATTTTGAAATATTAATCCAAATAGGCTGAAGTCTTTTTACTTTTTTAATATTACATACGGTATAGGCCCGTTATTTAGGGCGCCCGTCGAGATATATTAACCCGTAAAGTACAAGATGAAACCGAAATTAAAAAGCTTTGCGAACGAGGTTTTTAGCTTATTATCATTGCTATATTAAACGTGGTAATAATAAACTTATATATTTTGAAAACGTATATTGCAGCGGGTCATACGGATAAATTTGTTAAAACGGAGGTTTAGTTATTACATTGCGATAACATATATCTTAAAAGCGATCCGAATTTCTTCGAAAAGTCGATAAGGGCGAAATCATCCTGGGCCCGGCCCGCGCCCGGGTCGTTATTTAAAATAACGTCGGGGAATTCTAATACGTCGAAGCAGGTGGTACTACCATAAACCCGACCCGCATTAAACCCGTCAACTTTATTAACGTTAAATAATCTCTTCATTTTTGATTCGGATACCATATCGAAATTATAGGATTAAGGAGTTACGAACGATCTATTATATAAAATTCGCCTATTAGTGGTTTGCGAAGGCCTTATGCGCTTTTTAACTAAGACAAAATAATCTGTATACATTACGATTTGTAAAATTAATCTGTGAGGTACGTTACGTTACCGTAACCTTTTATAACTTCGGAGTTAAAAACTATTAACGACGATAATTTTATAATAAATCGAGGATTCGCTTATTATATGTTATTTGATTGAAAAAAAATCATTTCGAATCTTTTAACGGAATTACTATTAAGAGAACATCGTCGTAAATATTTGACATTTATGTCGAATATATAAGTAATGTAATAATACGAGATATTATCGTACATTATGATAAGGCCTCCTTTAACCCCTCTCTATTTTAAATGAATATTAGGTATATAATGCCGTCGACTTTATAATCGACTTACTAGTTCTTAATAACGGCCTTCTATATTTGTTAATTATTATAAATCGCCTTTTTAAATGCATGTAACTTAAAGTTATATAGTTTATAATTATCGATACATATATAGAGCGTTTCCAGGATATATAATAATGATTTTATGGATTTATAGCTTTTTTTATTAATATCCGCGATTCGAATTAGGTAGGCGTATTTTGAACGACTTTATATTTTTTAAATAAAAGTTAGATAACTTTTGTTTATAGATTATTACGAATGAATAAATAACGGTATTAAATATAAATATTGAAAAGTTCAAAAATACTTGCGTATCGTCGTCGCCTTTTAATAATACGATAAAACCTTATCTTTGCTTATTTATTAGTTTATATTAAATAACCGAAAATCGATAGTTACCGGATTTAATGCAAGTCACTTAATAAATATGTACAAAATTTTATTTATCTCGAAAATGAACGAGTTTACGAAATTATTAATTACTTCGACAGAGCGAGTCGCTTTGTTTTTAACATATTTACGTGAAGGTATAAGGTTAGCCTAAGCAACTAGAGTATATATTTAATAATAAATAAAACCGGCGGTAAATTATCCACAACATTTGGCTAAACAGTACAAGGAAAAAGATTAAATTTAACTTAATTTTCATAATATTAAAATTTACCGCCTGAATAAATAACTTAATTAATTTTACAATTAATACCGTTTCATTAACTTTTTGAACCCGTTTAATATCGTTTTAAATATCTTTGGTAAATACCTTATATTTTACCTAAATTCAGTTAAAAGGATGGTATCGAACCCTTTCTTTCGTAGGTGTTGTCCGATACTCACCCGGAATTAAGTTAAGTCGTTAACGATATAGGAAAGGGTATGTACGAGAAATTTAATATTTAAAATATTTTCATAATGAAACCAGGGCGGGATGGGATTGGAATCATATTAGTTAAAAAAAAACGTTTCAATAAGCTGGAGTGAAAATTATTGGAAAATTGTTGATATATTATAGCTTTAGTTAAATTAGAGGCGAAATAAAGGGATACCCGAGTTAACAATAACCCGGTATTTCAGAGTTAACGTTCAGTATATATTAAGTAACCTACGTGAGGAAAATTGCCTATATTTCGAAAATGATATAATACTCGTAAATATATATGAAATTATATTATTATTATAATACATTATGATAAGTAAGGCTGTGTATATATTACCTGACTTCTTCAGATAAATATTTAATTACGAAACAGCTTTCACCATAACTTATTAAAGATTTACCTATTAGTTATTATCATTTTCATTGGGGTTTAACGAATAATAGTGTTATTAATATTAAGGCCTTTATTGTAATTAGTTTGGGATATTAGAAAATGTCGATAAGGAAGGATAGTAAGGGGCATAACGGGCGATGGTAACCGCCAACAAAGGGAGCTAGTAAAAGGCGGATCGAGTGCGAAGCGAAGTCAAGGAGGTCTAATAACGTTAAAAGGGACGAACGTTAGGGGAGACCGACGATAACGGCTAGTAAAGAGCGGAGTAAAGGGCGGAGCGAGTAAAGCAACCTTTTAGGCGAATTATTAAAGATTTTAATATACTAGTTTAGGCCTGTGCGACGCGATCAGTCCGGGTACAATCCTTCGCCCATTTGCGATTAACCCAATCAACTCGCTTTTAGCTAAGGTTAACGAATAAAATACAGGTAAAGATGTGGTTCATACGATTAGACCTAAATATCGTTCGTTATACTTTATCAGCCCTAGCCCATATTAGTTATAAAGGATATAATTTACTTAATTATATTATTTTAGCTATTTGCGTTTCAATTATAAACCGATATATAATAAGCGTTAAAATGAGTAGGAGTAAATATATTACACGTTAACGTACGGTTAACTGAAAAGGTTTTATTATAATAAATAAACGATATTGTAAAAGATAATAAAGGAATTTTTAACGAAAACGGACCCAGGAGAAAAAGGCAGCGAGAACGTATAATAAAAGGGGTAACGGCTTATACGGCCAATAGGATAAGTACTTCCTATACCCGAGTAATATCTCGAATCCGGACGAACTAATTAACCAAAATGAAAAAGGCGGAGAAAGAAACAGGACGGTAATCCGGGATATCCGTTTACCGTTTACGAGTAAAGAACAAAATATAGCCTTTATTTTCGATAATAATAACCAATGAATATAAAAGGGCATGTAAACCGCCCGAAGTCATAAATAAACTTATTTTTGAAATATACTACAAAGAGGAATTGAATTATGGTCGGGGTATTTTATGAAGTTCATTTACAAATTTACCCTATTACAAACTTCTTGGTTCGTACAATAACTTTCCGCCTAATACATTTGTATATAAAAGAAACAATTACAAGAATTAAAAGAGCGATTAATATATAATGTATATACATCTTTTATTTATAAGGGGGGGAGTTCGCTTTTATCATTGTTATTATTAAGGATAAGTAGGTCGCCTATAACGCGAGGAGGTTATAAAAGTGTTATGATCCAAGAACATCGGAGGGTCAGAACACAGGCTAGTATGGGGCTAAGCTGCTAAGAACCTGATGTCCAATACATCAGGTGGGGATATCTCTTATGTCAGCAACCTTAGGGTTAGGGTTACGCACTAAGGATCATTGGGATCATGTTTCGATCTAACATGATCCAGCACTGAAGGCTTATGAAGGATTAAAGATATAAGGACACGGTCAGTACCACATAGATAGTATTTCCTTTATAGCTCTTCAGTTGTCAATCTAAGTATTCAGTCTCAGTATATTCTGAATAGCCTCACGGCTTTTGATCATTACTTGCAAGGTTGCGATATTGTTCACTCAGCACCTCTGCTACCTTCTTGATAACATAAACCCTCTGACACCTTCTATGTACTCACGGGTATTTAGTGTGATCATTACAAAAAGGTAATTAACGATACGGTATTCGTATATAATAGGAGAACGTATTTTACGAGGCGGCTAATTTTTTTAATTAAAAACGTCGACTGAGATATAACCTAGGTTAAGTTTATTATAAACGTTAGTTATAAAGATAAAAAAAGTTTCAAAAGATACGAAATATCAGTAGGTATTATAAGTGAAATATAGAGGGAAATAAAAAAATTATTACAAAAAGTTACGAAAACATGTAATAAAGAAGTAAAGTTATCGATATAAAAGGGATAAAAAGAAAGTCTAAAGGGTTACGGGAAAGTCTGTATTTATAGGTATTGGAGGACCATATTTAACAGAGATTGTGTATTATACGAGGCGCATTATATGGCACCGACTATAAAAGCAATATATTATACGGCGCGTTAAAAGATACATTATACGATATTGGTTGTAAAAAGTATATATTATACGATATGTTAAAGAACGCGTTATACGGCATTGACGGCTTAGGTTTAAACCGGTTTATATGTTATACGGCACGTTAAAAGGTGTATTATATGACGTCGGAGAATTATTCTTAAACTGGCTGATACGTTATACAGCATGTAATGGGGCACGTTATACGGCGTCAGCGGCTTGAGGTTAGACCGGCTAATAGGTTATTTGGCGCGTTAGACGTTACGTTACTGGCTCGTACCCAGCTCGCGTATTATTCAAGCGAGGCCAGCGTCCCGCGTTTAATTAGTGGAACGCCGCAATCCTTATAATATCCCGGGAAAAGGGGGGTATATTATAAACTCAGGCTATTAGCTATTAAATCTATAGGTTACGTTACTATAGACGTAACGTGATATATAATACCGGGTCCGGGCCTGATTAGGGCGCGGTCTGGGCGCGGTCCATACATGGCACGTATGAGAGCACGTAACGGGTTGGACACTGGCCATGCCCATAGGTCCTGCATGATGGGCCATAGTAGTCTCTTCTAGTCTTCCACTGTACCTCAATAGTAACCTCCATTTGGCACCTATTTGGCTTAATATCATAGGTTGAACCATAACACTGAATAAAATTGTAGGCCCTGATAGTTTGACGACAACGCTACAAGTTTTGAGAATACATCCTCCTCCAACCAATAAATCTCAACCATAAGCAAATAAATAAAAAGAGATGCAGAGTAAGGCAAAGGTTTAAATAAATTATAAAGGGAATCTTCCAGCCGCAAAATCAATAATACTCTTAAAACCAAAAACAGCTCCACAACAATTAATGTGTTAACTTTACCATTATAAATCGAGGTTCTCGTGTGTCAAAAGCTAAATAAATGAGATAATACATTCAAAATCTTAAATATTTCTAAACCTAAAGTAATTTTTGAAACCACTGAACAATCCTATACTATTTCGTACTACTTAGAGAAAAACCTATATTATGGCGACTAACTATAACGATAACACTGAATATGTTAAAAAAAAGAATGAATTAATACAACCCTCCTCCTACTATCATCAACAAGCCGATAAAACAACAACAATGCGGCGGCTACCAAAGAGAAAAAACACCAAAGATGAGGATGAAGAATACATACTAGGGCGCACGTACACTAATACTTAACTCAATGGAAAAGAAAGTGATAACCAAGACTTGAGCGTTAAGCAACGTATACAAAAAATCATCAAAACTTTGAAAAGACCTTTTACAAGACTCGTAAGGTTGATATTAATGGACTCAATATGTGGAGACTTAAATAATTTATACCCAAACATAACTTCAACCTCTAAGTCTCCAATATTACGATCTTCAAGTCGAGGATTATTCATGAGGTTTAACATAAGACCACGGACAAATCATACGAAAAGTTACACCTAATCGTTCAAAAATACGATAATAATGGCAACAAATGCATTTTCACACAATCTCCAACAATTGAAAAGGTGAACCAACGTTTGTTGGTCGCATTAACAGCAAATATTCCGTCAAAAACTAATAAGAAGTTTATCTTGAACGATTGTAATATAACCAAAGAATATACGAAATCAACAACTAACCTAAAAAGAATCATCTCACTAAGACTTCCACAAGAATTCCGTAATAAGGATCTACTGAAAACGATGATAAGATAAATCAAATCATTATAAGGATTGGCTAAAACAGGTGCCCATTTGTTCCTGATCTATCCATCGTACTTTAAAAAAAGGCGAGGTATAAATTTTTCAACCTACGTCCCATATTTGTTAATTACGCAAGAAACTGACGATTTTGATATAGTGGGAATACAAACTGACGATAACATTTTCGACGAAATTATTGGCTTTGTGGCATCAGAACAATGTGTGATTAAAGACTCGAAGTTCTGGAATTACTACCTAGTTTCGATTTTGGATAAAAGTAAACACCTAAACTTCAACGGATTGTCAATCCGCAAACATAATATTGACGACGTTAATACCTACCTCAATTTCCGCCACAAGGAGCAAGACTAACGAAACAAAGGCTTAAAATTACTTGAAATAACGTGCCTATAATATTTATGTGGCGACCTTATACCAACCCGAAACATTGTATAATATACCAATTATGGTACATATCTAGGACTCAACTGATAAAGATTACAATCAACTAAACATGAGACTGGGAGAGAAGATAAAAAACTTAAACCAAGGGATCAATATGGTTCCTATTAATCTATCAAAGTTCAATTTAATAATCTTAACAAAATTCTCCTTCGTTAATAATAATGGAATATTGTTATAAATTTGATTCTTTATAACTATGATTAATGAACATGAATCATGGGATAATTAATTTGTAATTATAGGGATTTTTATTCATTAAAACTTTAATAAATACAAAGAAATCACGCGAAACATACTCATTTCCAAAGTCTACGGGATAATAGCAGCCTTTAATATGGGCATAGCCATATGAGAAACCCTTAATATCGTCCCCAAAAAACTGAAGATTCTACATATTTCGATTAATATCTGTACCAACTCGAAAAAGCTATTTGAATGCCTTTTAAAGCTAGAAAAAACCAACGAAAAACGTTGAATAATTAACGTGAGGACTATTTTTAAAGCTTATAAAAGCAGGGAAATCGATGAACTTATATTGATTAATAGCAATGATAACCCTACTAATACCATAGCGAAATCAGCACCAAAAAAGACTTTAAAAGGGTTTTTAAACTATAATAGGCTAACTATATGCATTTGGGGCTACTTTAAAAAACCATCTAGTAAGGTTAGATCATATGATAGCGAATAAGGATGAAAATAATGTGCCCGAATAAACTAAAAAAAAAACTACCAGGTAGTTGAAGACAAAAACTTGATTAATTGGCACAGTTCAGTTTAATATGAATATAAGTCTATAGTGAAAACCTTATATATAGGTTTTAATGGAATCAAGACTCGGAAGCATAGGGAGAAAGATGTTAATGTTAGTAAATTTGGGTGTGGGGTATATTGGAATTAACAAGGATCTAACCGATGAACGAGAAAGAACTTCAGATGATACTATAAATAAGTGGTTGGCTATACTGGAATACGCATACAAAATGAAAAGCCGCTAATGTTGTAACATTTGTCAATTGAAATACATAAAAATTAACTACATTGTTAATGGGTTAATTATATTGACTATAATGTAACCATATTGTTTATTAATTGACTGACTATAATTTAAATACAGTATATTACTAATTTAGATTAAGGTACGGTCCAAGAAATTGGCTATATAAATTAGTACATGAACCGGTCAGCGGTTTGTCAAACCTAGAACAATACATCCAACACTTGACTATATAATACTACTGTTACTTCGACCACAATTCGAATCGACAACGTTGAAATAGCTAAAGTCCTATCAACACCTTTGGTATCATTATGATAAACGGTTTTAATTTATTAATTTAAATTGAATTTAGAGTATATTTATTACATTTATTTCATACGGGTTTTCAATTCAATGTGTTTTATTGTTCGAACTATTTTCGTTTGCCGTAATTATAATCGATGTAACATATAAATATGAGGTCTTTATTATTATTTTGATTACCTATATTATGGTCTTAGAGAAACATATTAGATAAGCTCGGTATCTTCGTTACTAAAGTCATAAATAATGAACGAACTTCGCTAATAAAAAACTCTTTGTAGGTAGTGTCAGGGAAGTACAAAGCGTATTGGAATTCCTCATATCCCATGATCATCAATAAAACTTATTGGCGTAGTGAACTCTATCCAAAACCGATATTCTTTATAATATATTGACAAAACAACGATATTTTTAGTTTCAATTCTTTATCGGTCTGGAAAATAAAATTTGAATATTTGTTAAGATTTTATTATATTGGAGAACTTCCAATAAAAATCATTCCCTTTTCACTTATTAAATCAGTCTTTTTACCATTTACTCGTTTTACTAAGAATATATAAACTATAACAGAAAAGCCAAGAGTAAATACAAACTTAACCTTTGATTGAAGGTTGTCATGTCCTCTTACTTCATTTTAAAAACCCTTATTAGGAGTCGTATACTGAATCCTGCTCCAGTTATTAACTGTTGAGTTGATAATAATGATAACCAATTTAAATAAGTAAGGCTACAGATAATATGATACTTTTTATACGAAATTTTAGGTTTGTATCTTTTTTCAAATCACTTGATGAAAACTTTTAAAAATATTATTCTTCCTTAAAATACAAGATAATAATAACTTAACCATAAACACGTGTTTTATCACATTCTTTTTGATTGAATAATCGATAAGTTCATATATTTCGTCTTGGATCAAAAAATCAATAATACAATCAATACGTTTGATAATTCCGTTCTTTATACAACACAAAGTTTTTTATATCTTATCTGACGAGATGATTGTTATACCCATAACTCTAAAACCATACTTAACTTCTATAGATATTAAACCGAAAAGCTCGCCACTTCAACTAGTAATTATTTTAAGGATATTATGAAAGGTTCAAATAACCACTATTCCTTTCTAGCTTCCATATTAAAATCTTAGTAGCCATTGAGAGCTTTTGGAAAAATGACAAGTATCACAAATAAAATCGAAATATTCTTTTTTTAATCCATTCCAAAACCATCCAACAATTGAAGAATTCTTTTACTAACTTGAAACTAGTGAAACCAATCATAATATAAGGAAAGAAAGTATTGAATAGCTTTAAGGAATCTAAAACTATAAATGTGAATATCAATTGTTCAATATTTCAAGAATAATATGATCTTTTATTATTTTAACGACTGTTTCTCCAATCAAAGAATCGACAAAAAATATCTCTATCTTCAATACGTAAGCTATAAATCCTTAGAAGTATTATCATATTTATAATGAGTTCATGACAATAAAAGCAATTGTAAAATATCAAAATATGGTAAATTTTATCCGATTTAGCTGATATTTAATCAGTTTTTCATCCTATATATTAAACTCCAACACCCTCCATTTGAAATTCAGAAAAATTATCAACTTGCATCTTCAGTTGGTAAAACCATATCTTATCGTTAAAGAAATAGCAAAATAAATCTGACTCAACTCTTATAATATCTCAAACCTAAATTTTATGGGTAGTTAAATAATGTGATAGTATTTAAAAAGAGTACAAATCAATAAGACTTAATATTAAGTTTGAATAATTTGATTTCAAGAGTAGGTCCTTCAAAGTGGTACTATCCGCTTTTGGTACGGTCTTTAATTAGTCATTTTAACGAATTCACGTTGAAAGTAAAGATTTTAAAGTTTAAAATGAATATTTTAACGTTAAAATTAGATAAATTTAAGCGGGAATACCCGTGTGAAATACGGCATTAGTTTAGCCAATTAATTCCTATAATACGTTTTAAATAGTGGTCCAGTCAGTTTCAATATCTTACTGGTCCGGAAACACTATAAAATTATAGTTCGTTTTATAGCGGAAGTTAACCTTACCGTTATCAACTGTGAGAAAATCTGTTTTTTCTTCCTTTTAATTTACTGATAATTGGCTGTTTTATACATATTTTTTATAGGAAGGCTGTAAATTCGAATTAAGAAATTAACAGGCTTTTAATATATATATTTTATGTAAACCAGTAGTACGATTTCTTTCAAACTATTCATTTCACTGATCTTAATCAATAGAGGCATTTTTAGGTTTCACTTAAAAGATAGAATTTAACATCTTTCCTCCTTGCAGTTTATTTCCATTTTAGAGGTTTAACCAAGGTTTTCCAAAGGTCAAGTGAACAGCTTTACTCGAATCATTTCGCAAACAGACAGTTTAAACATAGAATTCCAGTTTAATACAGGTCAGGAATTGAAGTAAATACTCAATATATTAAATCTAACGATCCTTGTTAATAAGACTTCTTCTTGTATGGACAAAGGCTTCGACTAAGACGTGTAAATAAAAGTAATTGAAGAGGAATAAAAAAAGTTTCACCAAAATTTCTAATAATAAATCGGTTTAATGCCTTATTATATACCAATAAAGTTTATAAATCTTTACATAAGTGTTTAATACCAACGAAAACAACTGAATAATACGATTTAATAAAAGAAGTAATCATTCAGTGTGCTCTAATTCGAGTACTAATAGTTTAAAAAGCCTTTGCCAAACTTTAATCAATAGGATCAAACAAATGTATGTAGTCCATTTCCTTAAATACTAAATTTATCTTGATTCTTAAGTCTTATTCCAAGACATCAAAACAATCATTACTAATAACACATCCTTTAATTACTGTTATCAATATATATTTATTTGTCAAGATTAACTTGTTTAAGTTTTTCAACGAATATAATTTTGGTTTGAATAGTAACGTTCAATATTTAACGTTTAAAAATGATTTATAATTATTTTTTCTTTCCAAGGTATATTTTCATTTACTTCGTTTTAGATTCCGGCTTCGTTTTCTAGTCCATGTTCATTGTCTAGTCAAAGAACTTAGGGAGTTCCTTAAACTCAGCTAAGAATCTGTCCTATAGCTGAAGTACTAATTTAAGATTTGTTTCACTAAACTTATTTAAAGCGTCAATAGCTCTAACCTCTTTCTTCTCATCAGATATTGTTGCAGGCTTAACAACTGGTAATTATTTTTTGATTTAGTCTTACGAGCATCACGAGCAATCTTTTAACTAGTTATTAATAAAGCTTTGAAGTCTGAAATCTGGCTGCCTAAAACAATTGGAAAACCATGGCCTGTTCTGGAAAAAAAACGAAGAAACGGTAATTCAGCTAAAGCGACTGAAAATCCTAGAATGTCAAAGGAACCTGAAAAGCCTGAAATGATAACAGTTCTTGATATCAGAGTATCATTATCATTAAATATTTTATGAAAAAATTCAGGTAGTTAAAAACGTCATCTACGTAATTCTGAGAGTCATAAATTTTGAACATCCTCAAAATTATTAAACAGTTCAAAATATGTACAAATATCAATCTCATCAACAATAAATATGAATTTAGAAGGTTCAGTTTAATAATGGGATAAGACACAATCATACTAAAAATTATATTTATTTTATCAGAAAATATTATATAGGCTTTAAAAGTCAGGAACGCCTACAATCTACTTGGAGAAATCATTTAACATATAATCAAAGGAATACTTATAAATCTCTATAATCACAATCTAGATCTCATACTAGTAAATATTAATACATATAACTAAAACTAGTTATTATCTTCATTTCAATCCTCTTATATTATTTAATATACATTTTTCTAGTGGTTTCCTCAAACCCTATTGCTTTGACTAGTGTTTTGACCAGTGCTTCAGCCGAAATACTTATCACCAGAGTATTCCTCACCCTTAGTATTGAGTTTTTCTGATTACGGACTATAACTATTGTATTTGGACATAATGAATATAGATTAAGTAGTTAATACAACTTCTGTAAAGATTTTGGGTATTAAGAATAAGTATAGCACCAAGTTGTATAATCTTCTAAATATTAAATTACGAATATTTTTAAACGTTGTCTATTTAATATTAAAATCTTGGAGTTTTTCCCTTTTTACTAGTATCTTCAAAGACTCAATTATAATTTACTACCCTAAGTATATAACGAATTACTTATTGTTTCAGGAAGTTTGCAATGATTTTAAAGTTTATTTTTAATACAATGTTAAACTCGTTCAGTAATATATATATTGGAATATTATTAAGTGGTTGTGTATTTTGGACCATGAGAAAGAGTCGAAAAACAAGGTAGATCTTTTAAACTAAATTTTTAGCGGGTTGATGTTTTTTGAATAGATAATAAGCAATGTGTAAGTTGGAGAAAACACATTACGTTAATACGTCCGTTATATTATCACGGGATATAAGGAGTTCAAATAAGATTTATAGTGTAATGATGTGATATATAAAGTATTTTCTAGAAAATCATGGTTTCAACTTACGATATGAATGATACATGTGTTAAATTCGGCTGTTGTATACTTTGAAGCGTGTAATTATAACGATAATAACAAAAACACAGTGTAGATCTATTATATCAACTGTAATTACGGAAATCCTGTGTAATTCGGTTATAAAATGGCTTGTACTAAAAGTTTACGGGATAATATATGGAAGGAAAATAATACTTTGGTTCAAACTTAAGTTAAGCATAGAATATTCCTTAAAACAATGTTAAGTGTTGCTGTATTTGTGGAAAACATGTTTATTAGTTAAAATATTATATTATTGACTAATGTCGATCGAAGTAGGTTATACATTACAGTTAGTACCCTTTTTTTCTGAACTAGCAATACATTAAAAGCTTTGCGAATTTTGAAAATACTGTGGCAAAAAATAAAGAAGAAATACCTGAAGCTATCGGCTGCAATAAATATATTAACACTATCTCTAAAAAAAAGTAATAACTAGTTAACTACGCTTTTTTATATTATTTAATAGGTGAAAACCTTCACCTTCATTATAACGATGATGGTTCCGAACTTACATATCTATTTACCATCTGCAATCGTTCTGCAAAATAGGTCTTTTAAGGTATTATATAGGATATTAGTGTAATTCGATATTATATAGAGGATTATTTGTAATACTTCGTATTATGAATGGATGCTAAAATCGTTACGGAATTTAATTGTATAAACGCCGATAGGGCTAAAGTTAGATTTGCTTTGGGAAATAATTTTCCTTACTTGGGTCAACTATCTTGATTATATTTGTTAAATTTTTTGTTTTTTATATCTTATAATTTATCATTTGTTTTTTAAGTTTCTGTTGAAGGCAAAACGAACCTTAGAGTTAACGTAAATTTTTAAATTCACGAACTGGTTAAAAGTATCGGCTAGATATTTCGACTTGATTTAAAATAGTAATATTTGTGATATAACTTTTAAGGTATAATGATAACTATATCAAACTTAATAAGGCCGAAGCTTCATTAATTATAAAAAAGAACAATTTCCTAGGAACTAAGAAGTTGTATAAAGACTTCAAAGTAACCAGTTATAAAGATGTGAGTTTCAATCTATTAGAAAGGGTTGAGAACGTTTTCCACTATTTTCAAATATACTTCTAAACACATATTAAGTTTAAATTGATGTTTAAAACAGATTCAACTTTTCACTTCGAAGTTTTTGTTGACATTTTTTACTCAAATAGTATACTTATACATTACTTTATAACTTGACAATATTGTTTTATAGTACCGAGTTTCTTGAAATTATGACAGTAAAGGAAATATAGGGGCATAATATACGTTATAGATTAACATGTAATTTTGATTACTAAATTTACTATTTCAAGATTTTAGCATTGATTTTGCTACGATATAGTTCCAAGTTAATGTTCAATCTATGGGAATTTTTTGTAAATGAATTTCTATCGAAGTTTATCAAAATATTGGTATGATTGGAAGGGTATATACGCTTTTGAATAAAGCTTAAGATATTCTTACGTTGAAGATTAACGGCTCTACACGTTCAGAGATAAAGTTACAGATAGTAATGAAAGACCTTAACAATAATATTAGTCCTAAGAGTCTATTACTAACCTTATTGATACTTAGAATGTACACATATATAACGATTGAATCTCCTTTATCTTTAAACACCTAAAAGAAAGTTGTTGTATACAAAAAATCTTTGAAGGAATTCAAGTGGCAATTATTACACCACTGAATCAATAACACCCTAAATACTAGGGTCAGATAATCGAAAACAAATTTATTATCTTTGTCTTTTCTAAGTAAAGTCTTTACATAAAAAGAACCAAGCATATAGAATGGACTCTATAAGATACTAAGGATCGCCAACCTAAACGTAGTTATTAAAACCGCTAGCAATTTTGTTACATTCCGTATTATACAAGTCAAACTATATAGAAAACCCATAAAATGCGAAGTAAATTTTTAAATCGAGCGAATTAATTAATACAACTCTTTTTAACTGATTTTTGATAAGTTGATATAACGATGGCGGCATAGAAAAATACTAGAAAAAATAAGGAAGAGAATAATGGAAATAAAAACTCTAGCTATCAATCCTTAAACTAAGTACCGAAAACATTATGAATACGATGAGAAAATCTTCTAGGGAAAACGATCGAGTCGAAATTGATAGTCTTTTTATTCGTTACGTAGTTTAATTTACGTCTCTAACATGGTTTAAAATAAAAAACGTAACGATTACTCGCCTTCAAAATAATATATAGTGTAAGGGGTAAAACTACGAGTTAGTCGTACGAAAAGTTCAAATTAATTGTTGAAAAATACGGTAATGAAGGTAATGACTGAATCATTGTTTAATCTCCTATAATTTCAAGGATTCAGTAACGTTGAATATTTCTAGCTGTTAACAATTTTACTACTAAAAGAAATAATAAATTAAGCCTTAATAGCCATAACATTACTGTTGTGTTGTCGATACGTGTAAACATATTGTAGTATTTCATACTGTATTTTAAGTTAAAGATTAAGGTTAAGGTAGGAACCCACCAGACCATTATAACAATAAGTACTCATGAGAAGGATGAATTATAAGTAGGAAGTCTCATGAAAAAGGCAAATACTACCACCCCCTAGTATTACAAATGCTGGGGGCTAAAGTAAAAAAATTGCATCCTCATTATATAATTTGCTGACAAATTTCTCATTAACCTTCTCAAATACTTTAATTAAGTGAGGATAATTTAGTTTTGGCATCGGTTTCCCTTCGTCGTCGCGAATCATAAAGTCTTTCCATTTGCAAAGATATTATAATTTATCTCCTTTGCAACGGCAGCTATTCATTTATTTAGCTAGTATACATTTCACTTTTCATTTCTTGATATTGGAGGAGTTATCCTTGTATTCAATTAGCTTAAGTGGTGGTGGAGGTTTTTTAAATGTATCGTTTGTAGGGTCGCAATAAGGTAATAAGTCGGTAATATTAATACCTAAATAAATTCACGAGTTACATAGAAAGTTGAAGATAAAAGTTAAATTATTCACCTTTTTTACAATTTTAGAAAGCTTTAAACGTGGTAGGAATAAGTTGCTTTGTTTATAAAATGATTTGTAGTCTTTTACAAACTTTAGTTATACTTTCTTAACTATAGCAAATTTGTACTAACGATAACCTTAATTGCATTTTTGTTTTGCCTTAATATCTATAATTTCTATTGTTTATTTTTCGTTTCGGCGTAATTGTTTGAGTATAAACCGAATCTTTTCTCGTTTGCATGGTAAAAGTATTGTAAGAATATTTATGAGTGTTGTGAGTTTGAACTCGAATATATAATCATAAAGATTGACTTTTTGGGTGCTCGAGTATGCATTGTTAAGGTGTTATTACAAAGTTTTTATAATATTGATCTCATTATTAGTAGGCCTTTATCGTTGCAAAGTAATCGATTCGAATCACTGTAGTCGAAGTAACTGGTGCTGTATTGAAATTGGTTGTTTTTGAGTTGTAAGTTCTAAGTTTGGCAGACCGCTAGCCGGTCTGCACGCTAATTTGTGTGGCCAAATGCTTTGGCCTATGCCTCATTTTGAAGTAATCACCTTCTGCATTGCACTTATAGTGCAGTCCCACAAACTGTAGCCAATTTTTAGTAAGTAAAATTAACTAAACTAACAGTTTATTTGATTTGACTTTACTGTATTTGAATGCTATTCAAACACTGGCGGCTTTTTGTTTTTGTGCATGTACGTTAGCGTGGCGCACCAATAATTAGTAGCAAAATTTAAAATCCCTCTTTAATTAACAATTAAAACCCCTATTAATTTCGATTAATCTGAACTAAAATTGACATCAATTACGGTCCCTCGTAGTCCTTTTGTTCCATCCCTCCGAGGTCTCCATTCTTTAAATCCCTTGCACAGGTCTTTCGTCATAGATTTGTGCGTATCACGCACTCCATCATTTACGTACCTTTTGCCTTAGTAGTTTAACTTACTGTCATTGCCCCCGCTACCTTTTCCATTAATATCATTACCCTAGCAGTTTTTAAGTTTGTCAGAGCCTCCCTATTCCTTCATATTACGTGACAAGCCATCTACGTAGCCCTCGATTCGTACGGTTAGTGTATTGTTATTTACAAACATTTTTAAGGCGTTATTAGGTGTAGCCTTAGTAATAGCTTTAGTGGGGTTATCTTTCCCATTAATCTACTGGAAATTATCAATTTCTTAGGCTTTGTATATACCTTTTTTAAAGCTATTACGTCTATCATTAGACGTTTTTTATTAGTTGTACCCAGATTTAATAGGTATTCTTAAAGGCTTCAGGAGTTTATATATACCACTACAAGTATTGGAGGCAATCCTTTATGTTTTCTAATAATCCTTAATATACCTTTAATTACCAGGCTGACATTAAATCTTGTTATTATGTCGTAAACCTTTAAGGCTCACACGCTTCGTATTACATGTTTACATTTAACGGATTTTTAATATATAAGGTTTCTAGTAATTGTAAACTGCGTTTTGACCCTTTCCTCATTAACAAGTATTAGTAGAAACCCTATCTGCGATGAAGAATTAATATTATTAGCAAATGAACCGTCTGCGAAAATTATGAACTTCGCTTTGATTAAATTTACCGAAATCATATTCATTTCTATTTCTTAATAGTTGAATTACTATTAAATTCTTTTTTTTTATTCAGATCTTTCTTTTCTGGGTTTTAAATTCACGACGTAATAGATAGTTCTTATAATAATTTCAGTTGCCATAACATGACGATATATTGTATACCGACCATTTACTCTAGGTATTTTCGTGATTTTACCTCGTCGGCTTTATTGATAGTCATTAAGATCATAATTTTCATTTTTAATATTAACTAATGTAATTAGTGCTTTTAAGATCAATATTATAAATACGGATTACCAATTACTTTAAGTTAAGTTATATATCCTTAGCTAAAGTTTCGATAAATTTAGACGTTTAAAGGCTTAAATTTTCGATAACACGCTATTTCGGCACTATGAATTTATAATTTTGAATAATTTCGTTAATTTATGTACTTACGATATTAAAGTTTCTACTATTTGTAATTAGTAAGTACTAGTCAAAAGTTAAAGGTTTTATACCTAAGCTATTTTTAAAGTACGCCTAATGAATTAAGAATTAATAGACGCCTTTTTGGGCCAATACGTATAAAGATTGAGTATAACGTATTTTATCGGCTAGAAACTTATCCCTTAGTTTTTCCGGCAATTTCAATAATATAATCCTTTAAAGATCGGTGGCAGACAACGTATATGTTTACTTTATATCTCTGTTATTAAGTGTAAACTAACTTTTTACTTTAGTAGTAAAACTGGTAATAACTACGACGATTAAACGTTAGGTAATCTTTTAGATTATGGGCGATTAAGTAAGAATTTAGTATTTACCTTTATTACCGTATCCTTAAATAATTAGTCGTAACATTTCGTATAGCCGGGCCGTGGTTTTATTTTCAACCTCGTAAATCATTTTGCATTTTGATAAAGTAACGTTTTAGCCTTTGAATTTCGTTAACTATATGAGTTAAATAACCCCTCGTATAAAAAGGATATTAATTTTTACCTGGTTACTTTCTTTAAAAGGCTTATTCAGTGTATTCATAATGCCTTCAATACATAACTTAAAGGTAAGTTTTCTATTAAACTTCTCCTTTTGAAACACCTACATAGTTATATATACCCTTCCAAGCCTATAGTCCTTTTTACCATCCCCTTTTTAATGTATATCCTTCTGTCAGCTATTTTTTTACACCGTCGACATTCTCTTAGCATATCAATAATGGACTTGGAATGGTTATAATAATTAATCCGCTCGGCTCGGACGCCGTTGGTGATTTTAACTATTACGTTTAGATTGGTAACATTTAAAATTTTATACGAATTATTCTATTTACCTAGCTTTCTCCACATAACTATTTTACTTTAAAGGGAGAGAGATAACACATTTATTATGAACGGTTGATTCTTAGTGTTAAAGGCGTTGTTAACCTAGCGGTGTACCGATTCCTTTCTTAGTTTCTTTGGGGTTTTTCTATATATTATAACGCGTTTTCAGATGTTTGATAATAGTGGTAACTCAGTCGTTATACTTCAGTTGGTCCTGAATATTAGTAAAGTTGATATAATGTTGTTAGAGTTAATAGTATTATTAAGGCCCTTTACCGCTATTTGAAGTCGTGTTTTTAACTTGTAAAAGTTCCGATTTCTATGGTAAAGATATCTTAGGCCTTTCGCAAAAAGGTGTAAGCCTTTTCGACTTTGCCAATACTCTAGAAAACATTAACGGTAACCTACTTACACTAAATCCCTATCGACTTAATATTAATTTAAAACTTCATCGTAGTATATTTAGTCCTAGCGTTGTAAACTAATACGTTTAGTGGCACAAAATACGTGTTAATCTATGAAGTACGTGGTACCTCCCAAGTTTCTTTCGCCATAATACTTTTAAGGAATTTAACGCCATAAAAAGCTGTTATAGTGTTTATAACGTAGAGTTTTAATTTACTGTCTGGGTAAAATAAGTTTACAAAAAGTTTAAAGTTAAACTTTTGATTTTCCTTTAACGTAAACTTAAATATTTGCGGGTTTTTATAGTGTATTTGGTTATAATATCAAAACCGTTTAATTTCCTTTAACATTGACAAATCCATATTTTTATATCTGATCGCCTTGAAAACTATATAGAATATTTTCATGACCAGGTAGTTGAATTTATGATATAATGAATGAAGTTTCAACTTCGTTAGGTTTAGCACTATTACATTTAATACTGAGAGGTCAAACTAAAAATTCATTTATTCAAGGTTAAATAAAAACCTCGTACCTTTTTTAATTTAAACTAGTTTATTAGTTTGAACGTCAAAGTTAATGTTAAGGTGGTCTATGTTTTTAAGGTAAAGAAAAAAGGGGGTAGGGGATTTCAAGACAAAAAAACAATAGGATGAACAATAATAGTAATAATTGTTGATCCCAGTTAAAATAGCTTTTTTCAAAGCTTAAGCCGACGTTGACTTTGTTAATATCCGTATAGTTCAATTTCGTAACCGTATTTATATCCCTTTATAACGCGATGTATTATGAATAATCTATTATTAAGTATCGTGCTATTTCAATATCCGGTATAATACCTTAAAAAACCTGCTTCGCATAGCGATTTTAAATGGAAAAAAAGTATATAAGGCTAGAGTCTTCATCTTTATATCGACGATAAGTGGTTTCATCTATTAGGCGGTATAAGAAGGCGTTGTTGGCGAGTTATTACGTTGCTTTCAAGCTAGTACCAGTATCTTTATACTAGCCGATAACTTTAGGCTTGTTTTCCTCATTTTTAACCTCCTTTCTCTCAAAGTTTGTGACTTGTTTAACGTCATTTTAATTGGAGATCGAAGTTAATTGTATATAGTACATTATCTGTTTTAATTCTCGTTTGGTAATAATGTGGCCCATTAACCAACAGCCTTATTTACTATATGTTCAATATGTTTTGGTGTTTAAATTTAAAGTAAACTTATTTAAATAGCTTAACGACCTTAAGCAAAAGAAATACACTCCTATGTACGTAACTTAATCCCGTTCCCAGGTTCGGACCTCTCGTTAACCGTATTATCCGGGCTTTTTGTACTTACGATTAATGTAATACGTGTAAAAAGGGTCGTTTTTATCGTTACTGGATTCTGGAGTTTAAAGGTATATATTAGTTGATCCTTAAACTCGAGTCTTCATGGTAGTTAATAAAGGACTTAACTGGCTAAAACACTCTTTACAAGTGGCATTCGGATACTCAAAGGCGTATTCGAACTTTCTATAGCCTGTAACAGCCTACCGAACCTGCTGTCGTAAGGTGCCTATGCCAGCTTCCACGTTTCCAATTACTTATTGGCAAAATATAATAATGTTAAGTATTTGATTTAAAAAATTCATTTTTCTTGCCATCTCTATTTTGTAATTCAATATGTAAAACCACAAAATAATATTCCAGTAGAAATAGTATTCGGAAAAATTAACATCGTATTCTAAGTAGCCTTTCAGCCTATCATAGATGTTGCAAAAGGAAAAGTAATTCGTTAGGTACTAAAGGTAGTAATCTTCGACTCAATCGGGAAGAATACTGAGAAACAATGAGTAAAAATCTAGCAATTTAACCCTTATTTGGCGGAAAATGTTAAAGAACAGGCATAATTTAAAGTTAAGAGGGTTGTATAGATTACCGTTATAGTTTTCCTTTCCTCTCCAAATCTTAACGAACGTGGTATTTATCTCATAATCCGTATTTACTTCAGGGACGTATTGAAGGAAAAAGGTAATATACCAATCGTAGAGACCCTTTAATTCCTTTGACTAGTACTGGTGCTGGTGTTGGTTGATGGAATGATTACCTTTGGTTAAATTTGGAGATAAAATACTAGTAGTCGCATCTACGGTACGCTCGCGTATAAAGCCGTTTTTTAAAATTTGGCTGTAAAAATGGACGTGTTGAGTAGCTTGAGGGAAAAGGACTTAAGGTTTTTCGCCGCGGGGGACTTGGTGATATTTCTTTTAATATTAATAGGTATATCGAGGTTTTTATTTAATTTATTGGTGAACGTAAGGGCTTTCGGTGTGTAGGTTAATAAACTCTTTACAGCTAGTGGTATTAAATAGTTGATTTTACGTAAAAGGTTCTGAAGAATTAATTTGAATTTGGGTAAGGCCTTACAAACGCATGTGGTGGTGTTAAGGAATATCATCGTTAACGATATCTTTACCTTTGGCTTTAATATATTAAGTATTTTCATCTATAGTGTAATCGTAGAGAATATATGTTAAATTGTCTTTTTCTTCTTTTTTTACAGGGAGGTCAACAGCTCGATTATACAGTAGCACCTCTGCCCTTATCATAGTTGATTTATTTGTCTTTACTAATATATCTGAAGTTCAATATTTAAATTATCTTTGAAAATTATCAAGTGTTCGAGGTTTTTAAACGTTTCCAGTAGTATTTATATCGAGGATGTAACGCCTAATTACATTAGTAAGGTACTCGAGGATTAGGTTTTCGTCGGTGTTTGTAAATTAAAGGATTTTGACGTAGTACATCTTATAAATTACGCCGAAGTCTTTAACTGTCTTTGTTTGGTTGGGGTCGTTCAGGTTATTAATTCCAATGTATTTTAAAACTATTCTAAAGAAAATTGAAAAGTATAGGGGAAAAATTGTAGTGTAAAGTGGTGAGTCATATGCTTTCCATCAAAGTTAATGTAGTTAAAGGTCGTAGGACTTAGTCGTCTATACGATTTGAAATTTGTAATAGTAATACCCGTAATAATAATAGCCGCAATAGTAATAGCTTAGCCATTTGCCAACTTGTTAATTTGGTAATTTTTGAGATTTTTAGGCGGTTAATCTTAAAGTTTTTTTTAAGAAGAATTGATGAACATTTCCTCGGGATTTCTGTAGTGATACCATTGCATTCTCCTTAATTGCCGCAAAAACTAATATAATCTAAAATCCTTCCTTACTTGCTGTTGCGAAAACTTATATAGCATATAGGGGCTATCTGCAAAAATCATTCCTTTACCTTACCTGAACAAAACGTAACAATAGGGAAACAGCTTCTTCTTTTACTTAACCAATCTGTGCTTAACCTAATAAGCACTGATTAGTATTGGTAGGCCTTTATCGTTGCAACGTAGTTGATTCGAATCACTTTGGTCGAAGTAACTGGTACTGCATTAAAATTGGCTGTTGTTGAGTTGCAAGTTCTAAGTTTGGCAGACCGCTAGTCGGTCTGCACGCTAATCTGTATGGTCAAATGCTTTGACATGTGCCCTACTTTGAAGTGGGTACCTACTGCACTACACTTGTAGTGCAGTCCCACGAACTGTAGCCAATTTGCAATAAGTACAATCAAATAAACTAACAGTTTATTCGACTTGAATTTACTTCATTTGACTGTTATTCCAACACTAATGTTACTTATGATAATTAATTACAAAGTAAATTAAAGCTTGTTCGACTTTTTGATTTTTTGATTTTTTGATTTTTTTTTTTTTTTTTGCTTGCCAGTTGGTCTATGGATAATAGGCTTTTATCATTATTAAATGCGTTCTGAAGCCTTTCGAAAAACTTTGCCAACAGACTGAAATAAACCTAACATGTTTTTCTATGATAATTTATCACGGGTAAGGTTGATCATATAATGTAAATTGTCGAATTAAAATAACAACCTAATTTTTATTATATATATGGTATAGCTAGGAATAAGAAGGGTTTTTTTTTAGAAGTTTTGCATGTGATTAGTATCATTATATTAAAAAAAATACCTGTTGGGTAACATATAAGGTATATCTTTGTATGGTACCATTGGTAATACGAATATAAAATACAGGTAGATTATATAAATTATCTCTTCTGGCGTTTAAATAGACTTAATTTAGAGTAGTGGTTTTTTGTTATTGTTACGTAATTTTCCGTATCGGATGTAATACCTAACATATGCCTTTATAAGCTTGTGTTTTCAGCGAAAATAGACTCTATTTTAGGTTTCCATCATTCTTTTTGGTCCAAAATAGTGTTTTTAATTATGTGTTTCGGTAAAAAGTTTCTACATAAGTATTATGAAAATTACAATTCACTTAGAGCTACTAGTATTACCGTTGTATAACAAGCGGTTAATTAATAGAAATGGGTGATTGGGTTTAAAAGTTCGAAGAGGTATATTTTCGTCGTCCCCATTGCCTGCGAGATTCTGTAGAATTCAATACCAGACCTCATTTTTACCATATCCAATTAAAAAGTGAAGCCGTATGTTATTATTTATTTATGCCTTTGTGAGGTGTATTATATAATGATATTCATCTATATATGGCAATTTATTAAAAATTTGGTCCAGTATTGGCACGTTTAAATTGTGAGATTATTTGTCTTCATTAAAAGGTAAACGATTGAAAGCGTTGGGTACTAAATCAAGCCGTTTCGGCAAGTTAATTACATTTGAAAAGTAGGAATTAGGTAAATTAACGTATTAACAAGTCGATGATTTGCTTCGTTTATAAATGTTGTATTTAGTGAAGTTTCGTATATAATACCTCGTTTATCACCATAATTAGTAGGGATAATAAGTATTAAAGGATTTCCAACTAATGTTATAGGTAGCCGTTTATATACCTATGCAAAATAGGTGATTTTATATTTCAAATGGTAAAAGTTGAGTTTAACCGGAGTTGAACAGCGACTAAAAAATATAAACGGTTCGATAATAATATCTGGTATGAGTTGTCTTCATTATCAAAAATAGCCTTTTTTAAAGTGAAAGAGTATAACCCAAAATCCGCATCCGAGGCTTTTATTAATTTTGAAAAATTTGTGTTTTGGGTTTACTTATTACAGTTTAAACTATTCATATAGATAGCCTTGTATAACCTTAAAATATTTATTTTATTTATGCGTAGGATGAATAATTGTAAATTGCGTGTAACATAATTGGTCTTTATGGTTACCAATTTTACATTATCCTTTTTTTCTCTTATGCCAGAAAATCTTCTTCGAATTTTTAAAGTAAGCTTGTCAATTGCGCGGAATAGAGTATTATTAGTGTTAAAAACCCTACTACTTCTATATACTATTAGAATACCTTGAAATTACAAGGGAGGGAAAGATTTCGAAAACCTTAAGTTTTTTTTTGATAGTTCAAAAGCTGAAAATATCAATGTAAAATTCTGAAGATTTAAATGATTGAAGGTTTACGTTGTATTTTTTGGGGGTTAAAAGAACGTTTTTATTTACGGGAAACTAAAGAATCGTATTCAAATATGCGGGGGAAAAAGGTACTGGATAAAATTATAATACTGTCAATAAATATAAAACAAAAGGGGTGAAATGTTTTTAATATTTGGTTTAAAAATCGTTAAAAGTAAGATGGTAAATTACGGAAGCTTATAAGTATATATTATCATCGTTCAAATACACTATAATTTATAAAGGTAAAAAGATCGCGACAGTCGAGGTATATTATAGGTGAAAAGAAGAATTTGGTGGTATTTACAATTGTAATCCATCTCTTGTCGCGAATAAATTAGATAATATTCTTTTATAATAATAGTGAATAAGCATTTTAAATAGATTATGAATTGAATAATCGTAAATATATAACTATTTGACCCTTATTCACTCTGTAAATAGTTTGTTCTATTATGAATACTAACAATATGTATGATTATTTAGCATGTAAAAATTTCATACGTTTTTGGTTTTGTAACGTATAAAATTATTGATCTAAAATCTTTCCATCGCGTTTAAATATAAAATACACATAATGGTTCATTGAGTGTGTTATTAACTATCAATAAGTAAAACCTTCATTATCTAATAAAAAACATTTTAATTGGACTTATATCTTTTTAAATGATAGGATATCTTTTTTAAATCTGTGATAATTGAATAAATGATGTCAGGTTTATTTTATGAATATGTGTAACTTGCTTAATTTTTACTATAATTATATTTGATATGTTATTATACCAAACGAAGCATTTCAACAAAGTGGTTTAACGCAAATCTGAACGAAATCTACTTTCTTATCAACAATGCTTACAAACTCAACAACCCTAGATTATTAAATCAGGTATACTATATATTTAGATGAGGGGTACCTAATTAAGTTTCAATAAACGTGTTACTAAGGAAAGGCGCATTTGTAGATTCTGTAGCAGTACGAAAATTAAAAAAATTCAATTCGAATTTGATACTAATTGTTGGTATAGTGGTAAATTTATCCTAGGTTTAAATAAGGGTGAAACTTAATAGTTATGAATAACTATTTCCGTACGTAGCGTAACTATAAAGGATACTTTATCAATACCTATAGCCTATATAAAAGTCTAAGTAGCTCTTTTTGAGTCTGCCTGAAAGTAGGTGTTAATCATTACATTTAACAATTATTCCCAAACGCGTATGCTTTGCAAAGAGCATAGCTTTAGTTATGTGATTGTAAATTTATATAATACAAGAGGTTGTTTCGTTAATAAAAGTACTAAAGTCATATAATTACTAAGCGGTAAATATAAATTATATCTCCTTAGGAATGGCGATATATTGAAAAATCACAAATATCGATTACCTGATTTGGATAATAATCGCATTATTATAAGTAACTTTGCAAATACCTGGTTACATGGTAACTTCTCATATTAATGAATGAATCCGAAAGTCACTGTTTTTAGAAAGAATCACATTTCTAAATATTATTATATTTATACCAAGAGATTTTATCCAATTATTCATTAACAAAACGCCTACATCTTTTCAATCAACTTAATTTTTACAACAAAGAAGGAATTCCGTTAAATTTAAATTTAAAAACATGGAACGCCTAACATACATTAATGGTAAAGTCAAGGAAGACTTATTATAACACTCATTGTCTTACGTTGAGCTACAGATACGTGTATTGTAATATAATTGGTAAAATTTACATTTAACCAGAATTTAAATACAAATTCTTTACTAACAACTATATCCAGGTAAATTATGTGATTTTTACTTATAAGGTTAGTAAGCACAACTATTTGTAAGAGGCGACAAAGTCTTTACCAACGATTATATCGAGGTGAAGTATATGATTTTTACTTATAAGTTTAGTATTCACAACTATTTGTAAATGGCGACAACTACTTATAACAAGTGCAACCTTATTCTTACTTAGTTTAACCACAATAATGTCAAGATTTTCATGTTATTTACGACATTATTTGGATTAATTAAGAGTTGTATGTAATTCAATCATTGTATACATCTTTTTATATCTTTTAAGGAAAACCCGTTTTTGGGGGGGGGTATAAACCTTGAAATATTTAAATGAAACGATACGTAAACTATAATTGTTACTATAACATTCGTAAGTCCGGTGATTTTGTAGTATGATATTAGGCTTCGTTATATAATCCCTCTTATTTGAAGTAAAACCAGTTTATTTTTAAGAAGACTTATAAATAATTATAATGAATTTCTCAATTCAAATGATAAATATCGTTCATGTACGATTACAAATTATCAATTTTGTATTTACAATCGTTAACACGATTTCGGTTGAAAAGATTTTAGCGAGGACGGTATTCATTACGTTTTCGCTCTCGTTTATCCTGACTATAATCCCTGTCGGCATATTTACGAGGATGGTAATTACTATAACGTTTACGTTTATACTCTTTTGAAGGGAGTATCTTATACCTTTTTGTATTATTCTCAAGCTTATGAGAATGATACTTATCCTTACAAAGCTGGTACTTATCCGTGCGAAAATACCTGAAATCATTCCTGTCGCAAGTATTTTGAGAAAATAAAGGCTAATAGTTGTGGTATCGCTATATTATTACTGTAAATCACACAATTTTGAATTTTTCAACTTGGGCCAAGTATTTCTTCATAGTTTACAAACGATAGGAAAAAGTTAAGTATTATTAAATTCCCAAATGCAAAGTAAACAAGATATTATTAATCATAACACTACACTAATTGTATTTTTAGCGATCTAGGGCGTCTATAACTTGTATATAACATATCTTTGTTTAAATTCATTTGCTTAAACTATATTTATTATCCAGAAAAGAGCGTAACGAAAAATTAACCTTTTTTAATTTCGTAATAACTCGCTTAAATCTTATTCTTAAATGGTATACGATAATGTCTATGATGTATACGTAGTTACGACTAAATATTTTGCAAAGATTGTGAAAAAGAAAAATTGATATTTTATCAATACATTACAAATTCCTATAGTAAAGTGAGAAGTAAATTTATAATTTAACTTTCCAGTCTTAAAAAGGTATTTACAAAGTTATTCACACGTTATTAAAAACTCTATATATCGGTAAAAACCAGATCCTTACTTTTAGTAATAATATCTATATCCTATAAATCAAAATACTTAGGATTGAATAATTCAATCTCGTTTCGCTTTAAACGGAAAATATCACTGGCCGAGTATTAAGTAGTTATTTTATTCGGAGTTCAAAAATGTTCGTGGTGATTACAAGAGTAATGGCGGCGAAAAAGCTCATGCTTGCGGCGGTTGCGAAAAGTGTTGTGACAACGATAAAAAATCTCACGGCGGTCACGAAATCGGCGAAAACAGTCGTATAAAAGCGAGTGTTCGGGCTCCTTTCCTTTATGTTGATGGCTATAATGGCTGTATTTAAAGGAGTTCGATAAGGTTATAAAGATGGGTGAAGATTGACAACGATAGCAAAAGGGTTCTCTACGGTTACTAAAGCAGCGGCTTTCAAAATTTAAGCTGTTCAGACGTCGTATAACCGCGTTATACTTCTTACGTCTTATATTATTACGTTTCCTAAACTCACGATATAAGTTCGCCACAAGCTTGGAGGTATTAATATTGACCCAGTCAACTAAAAATAATGTCTATTCTATTTTTATAGAGGCTAAAAGTACAGAACTCGCAATTACGGAAAACAAACAACGGGTAAAGGTAAGTAAAAAAGTGTTAAAAGGGTATAAAAGCGTAAAATTGTAAGCGAAGATAAGATAGGTAAAGGTATACGCATAGGCGAAAATAGTACTGAAATTAAAGGGTTTGTTGGCGTTTTTGATGGAATTAAAAAGAAAGTAACAATTGTTAAATTTGGCGGAGTAAGCGCGGATTTTTTTAAAGTTCATCTGTACGCGCCTATTAATGCGTTCGGTGAGGGGCTTAAAACTAGTTTGGTGTAATTCCCAGTACTTACAACTCTCGTTTACTTATTAAGTTGAGATCAATAACCTGTGAAGTTAGCGATGTACGATGATATTAAGTGTTATGGACTCAAGACGTTGGCCATTGAGCCTATATATTACGTGACTGTGCATGTAACAGGATAGGCAGGACCCGGCCTAGGCCCGGCTCAGGTGCAGACCGGGTTCGGTCTAGGTACAAGCCGGGCACGGTTCTTGTACGGCACTTGTGAGGGCACTTGATGGGCTGGGTACTAGTCTTGCTTAAGGGCCTTACACGTTAAGCTACGGTAGCCTTTTTTAATCTTCCTTTATATCTTAATATTAAATTCTATTTGGTACCTATTTAGCTGACCATCGTAAATCGAATAATAATATATTATTAAGGTTTTTTGCATTTATTCTTTCAACAAATATTACTTATAATGAACGAATCAATAACGAACGTTAATAATTCGACGTTATACTTTAATTTTATCGGGGAAAATAGGTAGTGGGCGAATATCTAGTCCTTTACCTTTATAAATATACCTTCTACACTTTCGAAACCGATTTAAACTGATACGTAATGATCACACTAAATACCCGTGAGTACATAGAAGGTGTCAGAGGGTTTATGTCATCAAGAAGGTAGCAGAGGTGCTGAGTGAACAATATCGCAACCGTGCAAGTAATGATCAAAAGCCGTGAGGCTATTCAGAATATACTGAGACTGAATACTTAGATTGACAACTGAAGAGCTATAAAGGAAATACTATCTATGTGGTGCTGACCGTGTCCTTATATCTTTAATCCTTCATAAGCCTTCAGTGCTGGATCATATTAGATCGAAACATGATCCCAATGATCCTTAGTGCATAACCCTAACCCTAAGGTTGCTGACATAATAGATATCCCCACCTGATGTGTTGGACATCAGGTTCTTAGTGGCTTAGCCCCATACTGGCCTGTTTTCTGACCCTCCAATGTTTTTGAGTCATAACATGATATTTTTCGTTTATAAAATAGCGTAAGCTATATTACTTCGATTGTAAAATAACTATAATAACCGGATTAATCGACTTTAATTATCAACCTTACGTTCGACTTTACTTAAGTCGTTGCGAATATTTAATAATTCAAAGCCAAATTAACTGCGATTCGCGTTAAATTTTTATTGATTTAAGGCGGGCGAAAACTATATTATTAATCGTAATTCGACGTATTTACTTTAAAGTAAGTGGCGACGCGTTACAAGATTAAATTTATATTTAAAGCAAAGAAAATATAAATTAAAAAGGGTCGGTATACGTTTTTCTAAGTGTAGGGATGTTATACGGTGGCGATAAAGTAAACAATTACGGTTTATTACGAAGCCGGAGAATACGAAGGTATATATAATATAAGGAAGTTTTTCGATTATTTCAAAGCGGTTTTTAATAACTTTTACCGCGCGGATAAGGTATTAGTTAAATTTAAAGGTTTAGTTATAAACGATAAGGACCTATGGTCACTATTTTCTATTAGGTTCAAAATACTTTTGGTTTAAGCGGGCGGCCTAAATTAGCCTTTGGCCATAAAGCGTAATTACTTACGTTTTCACGCATCATTATGTATTCGTAAGAAGTTTATTACGGTAAGTATTAATCGGGTAAACTATATCGTAACCATAAAAAAATATACGAATTCGCTAACGAATTAAAGTCCTTAAATTTAAAGCGGCGTTTTGATCTTTAATTGACGAAACCTGTTTAAGTTTAACAGCTGAATAGAAATACGGATATAACGAAAATTTATACCCTTTAAACGCCTTCGTTAAATGGCTGTAGTAATCGCGACGAATTATTTCTATACCATAGTGAGTTATTTTAATAAACCCGCTTAATACGCGTTTATGATTAAAAACGTAAGGTAATGTTAACAATAATGAAAGAACGTTAAATTAATTTAGTTTTAAAACGTTGCGTACGTTATAGCTTATCGGATTATTATTAACGTAATTATAATTTCCGCCCAGTATTGCCTTTTACATAAGTATATACGGTCCAAGTCGAAAAAGTAGAAAAAGGTTTCCTATTAACGGCGACGGAGAAAGCCTGACTTTTAGATATAATTTCGTTGAAGGGTTACATAACCTTAACTTAATTACAATATCGAATAAAAAGGAATTTAGTTTAATAAAAATACGTATAAATAAGGATTCTTCTTTTATTTCTATACTTTTCAATAATAACTATTTTCTAAATACTTAAGTCGATTTTACAAGTAAAGCTTTAGTATAATAGTTAAGGATAAAGTAAATTCAGTTATTATATCCGCGAAATTTCTATACGATATTAAGGTTACGGTAAAATAAACGTATTACTTATATAGCCAAATTTCGTATAAATATTGATAAATAGTCGAGCCCCATATTAATATATATTTTTCTCGGAATAACGCGGGATGTATTTTTTCAATTGTTTTGGAAGCAATATTAATAGGTAACCTTAAACGCGAGCGGTAACCGTTTAGTAGTTTAAAGTTAGGGAAGTTTCATTGTCGATACAGTAATAATACGCCTTAGGACGAGAAATATATAAGGTGTGGTCAATTCGGTTTTCCTCGGATTGGTATAACGTTTGTATTGAAAGGCATAACGTATGGTGGACCCATTTCAGGTAGCATATACCATAAGCTTTTACAAAATAACGCGGATTTTGTAAACAATAGCGACAACTACGGTTAAGGAGGAAAAGGATTAATTACGTTTTTTACCGAAATTAGCTAAATTTTACGACTTAATCGATGAATATAAAGCTATAATTATACCTCTATATAAAGGGAAATTCGACTATTATATTGATATTAAATTAAAAAAAAAATTCTTCATTAAAACGACTTTAAGGGTCGTCATATTCGATATTATGGGATTAACTTTTTAAGTTTCGACGACAGGTTACAGAATTAATAAATAAGGGTTAAGTTCAGGAGAATTCCTTATTAACAGTAACTCCGGTATTATTCATTCGTAAACCCGGGGGGATAACGATTTTTTATCGATTACCGGGTATTAAATAAAATTATAAAATAAAACCGTTTTTTAAACTTTAATTAAAAAAACCCTACGTATGTTGTCAAAGTCGATATAGCTTACGAAATTATATATTTAAGCGTTCATTTACCGTATTTGAGTGATATCCGAGTAAAAGGAATTAATAGTTTTTTATACGTAATTCGGTTTATTTAAATAGTTAGTTACCCCTTTTGGGCTAACGGAACCGTCGGCGATGTTTTAACGATATATTGATTATATAATAACGAATATATCAAATAATTTCGTTATAACATATTTAAACGACTTTTGTGTTTTTTTGTAGGTGTTAAGTAGAATTATATAATGAAAGTTCGTGAAGTTTGAGGATATTTTTGTAATATAGGGTTAAATTTGAATTTAAAAAAGTACGATTTTTTAATTTAAAAGGTAAAATATCTAGGCTTTATTTTAACGGTTAGGGTAGGTATTTAGATCGACCCCAAAAAAGTCCGGGTAATCCGCGAGTAAGAGTTACTACGTATGGTTCGAGAGATTCGAAGCTTTTTAGGTTTTACTAACTCTTATCTTAATTTTATTGGTAATTTTTCAAAGTTAACGTATCATTTTGTTCGCCTAACAAACCAAAGTATTGGTTAAGTTTAAACGAAGAAAGAGAAATATATATTTTTAATTTTGAAAAATACCTTTATTACGGCTTCGAATTTGGTATACTAGAATCCAAATCTGTTAATCGTAGTGGAAACCGACTATTCGGAAACGGTGTTAGAAAAGTGTTTGTCATAACGGGATGAAAATAGTATTTTAAAGCTAGTGGCTTACCAGTTCGCACGATTAACAGATACAAAACGTAACTATACTATTTATGATAAGGAGCTTTTCGCGGTAATATCTTATTTAAAGGCGTGATTTTTCGAGTTACGTAATATCCGTATATAGTTTACGATTTTAACGGACTATAAAGGATTAAAGTATTTTTTATTAAGGTTAATTTTGGAATGTTAGGCTAAATAGGTCGAAATCCTTTCCCTTTTTTATTACCACCTACTATATGAGCCTATAATCTGGGGCGCTCGCCCGGATACATTAACCCGTAAGCTGTAAAACAAACCTAAGGTTAAAAAAAGCCGCACGTGGGTTTTTTATCTATTTTTATCATCATATTAACCGTGATATTAACAAACTTATATATCAAAAAAAAATTGCGGAGGGTTATATAAAGAAGTTTAACGAGACGGAGGCCTAGTTATTGGATTACAACGACATATATTCTAAAGGTGGGTCAGGGGCTTTCGAAAAGCTGCCGAAAACGGTACCGCCCCTGGCCCGGCCCACACCCAGGTAGTTATCGTGGATAACGTTAAGAAATTCCAGTATAATGGTATCGGTAGTACCGCCGCGGGCCCGGTTCGCGTTAAATCCACCAAAATCGTTAACACTAAATAATTGCCTTTTTTCGGCCCAAATATGCTAATAAAATTATAAGATTAGGGAATAACGAATAACCCATTATATAAGGTTCGTTTTTAGCGGTTTTCGAAGGCGTTAGGCGTTTTTTACTTAAAATAAAAGAATTAATATAGATTATGGATTACGGGATTAACTCGCGGCGTGTATTACGTTACTGTAGTCGTTTATAATTACCGAGCTGAAAACTATTAACGACGAGTATTTTATAATAAACCTATCACTCGCCTATGATAAGTTATTCGGATAAAAACATTTTATTTAGCGTTTTTAACGGGATTCCTATTAAAAAGGGATAGTCGTAAATATTCGATATTTATACGATATTTATATCGAATATACAAGTAATATAATGGGACGAAACCTCGTCATACTTTACAGTAAAGCCTTCTTTAACCTTTCCTTATTTCCGACCATTATTAGGTATATATTTTAATCGATTTTATAATTAACTTACTAATTACTAATAATGGCTTTCGATATTTACTAATTTTTATGAAACTTTTTTTTGAGTTTGTTTAGCTAAAGATTATATGCGTTATAACTACCGATACGTACGCAAAGCGCTTTCGGGATATATATTGGTGATTTTATAAATTCCCAACTTTCATTATTAATAACCGCGGTTTCTATTAAATAAATGTATTTTAAACAAATTTTCAATTTTTGATAAAATCTAAATAAATTTTATTTACGACGTATTACCCATGAATAAATTAAGGTATTAAACTAGTAAATTAAAATATTTACAAATACTTATGTATCGTCGTCGCCTTTTAGTAATGCGATTATATTTTATATTTACTTTTTTATTAGTTTACTTCAAATAACTGGAAATCGACGGTTACCGGGCTAAATGTAAACCTTTTAGTAAATATGTACGAAATTTTTCCCATCTTAAAGGTAAATGAAGATACGAAATCGTTAATTAATCCGGTAAGGCAAGTTACTACGTTTTTAGTTTATTTATGCGAAAAGGCGAAATTAATTTAAACGAAGATAATTTATATTTAATAACAGATAAAAACGGTAACGAATCGTAGGTGACATTCAACGGAACGATATAAATTAGGGAATTCAGTTGAGCTAATCCTTTATAATATTAGAATTAACCGTCCAAATAAAAAGTTCGATTAATTTTATAATTAATACTGGGTAGTCGATATTTTAAACCCGTTCAATATAGTATTAAATATCCTTGGTAAACATTTTATATTTAATATAAATTTATTTAAATGGGTGGCTTTAAACCTTATTTCTTTATATGTTTTATTCTATATTTTTTGGAACCAGTTTTGGTGATTAATAATATAAATAAAGATTAATATAAGGAATTGAAAGTATAAGATATCTTCGCGATAAAAATGGAGAAGAACGGGGTTCGTTATGTATTAATTAAGTAAAAATATTATAATGAACCGGAGTAGTAGTTACTGGAAAATTACTAGTATATTATAATCATAAATAAATTTAAAAAGAAACGGCGAAATATTCGGATTTACGATAACCCGGTATTTTAACGTCAGCGTTAAGCTTATATCAAATGATAAATACGTGGTAAACCTTTTATACCTTTGGATTAATATTTAACTTATAAATGAATAAAAAATATTACTAAATAAATTCATAATATAATAGTTAATCCCAGGTAAATATTACCCGATTTTTTAGAATATGTATTCGACCCTAAAACAACTTTTATTACAACTTAACGAAAATTCATCTATTTTTTATTATTATCCTTATTAATTCTTAGCAAATACCAGCGTTATTATCATGAAAGGTTTTATTATAATTAATTTCGAATATTAAGTAATGTCGAAGAAGGAGGACGATAAAAAGCGTAACAGGAACTGATAGACGTCGAGGAGGGGGGTTAGTAAAAAGCGGGACAGATACGAGGCGACGTCGAAAATAGCGGATAACGCGAAGAGGGGCGAACTTTAGAAAGGGCTGATAACGGATAATACGAGGAGAGATGGATGTTAAGAAAAGCCGACGATGAAGGATAGCGTTAAAAGAAACAAAAGTTAAAGGAAACCGACGATAGCGGTTGACGAAAAGTAAGGTAAAGGGCGAGGCGAAAAAATTAACTTTTTAAACGTGTTATTAAATATTATAATATGTTAATTTAAACCCAAGTAACGCGATCGGCCTGGATGCGATCCTATGTTTGTTCGCCGTTGACCCAATTAACTTGCTTTTATTTAAGGTTAATAAATAGGATACAGGTAAAATCGGGGATCTTATAATTAAGTTTTAAACGTCGCTCGTAACATTTTGTAAGCCGTAGCTGATATTATTTATAAAAAATATAACCTAAGTAGTTATATTATTTTAGCTTTTTAGATTAAAATTACGAAATGATATACAATGGTGGTTAAAAGGAGTCGGGGCGAAAACTTTACGCGTTAAATTCCGGTCGACCGAAGGTATTTTATCTTCATAAATAGGCGACATAATAAAAGGTAACGGAAAAATCCGGGGTAAAAACGGATCCGAAAGAAAAAGGCGGCGTAAGTGTATAACTAAAATAGTAACGGTCTATACGACCGATATAGTAAAAACTCTTTACATTCAAACGATATTACGAAGTCGGATAAACTAATTAACTAATTTAAAAAAGGAGAAGGTAAAAACGGGTTGATAACCTAAGATATCTCCCTAACGCTTACGTGTAAAAAACGAAATGTAGCCTTTATCCTTTACCGTAAAAACCAATTAGCCTAAAAAGGCACGTAAACTGGGTAAAACCGTAAATAAATTTATTCTAGAAATATATTACGAAAAAATTTAATTTACGGTTAAGTTTTTAATAAGGTAAACCTATAAAAATACCTTATTATAAACCTTCCGGTATATACGATACCTTTATATCCGATGAACTCGGATGTAAAAAAAAACGTTGAGTTTAAAAAGAGATTGATATATAATATATAGGAATTTTTAACCTATAATAGAAAAGGATTATTTTCATTTTTACTATTTTTAAGGATGAGTAGATCTTTTATAATGCGAGAGGTTATAATAGGCAATTAGTAATAGAGTATTAATGTATATTGAAGTAATATATCTTACGAAAAAGTTCGTTATCCCCTTTAAACGCGTCGGCAGTAACGTAACATAAGTTAAATTCGTTTTACACATCGGTTATGATAATAATTTAGGGAAAAAATGCGAAGATATATTAGCGGGAATATTCAATTAGAATTTATGAAGGGGAGGTAAAATGGTTATAAGGAGGGTGGTTAACGAAAAAGAGCGATAGTATAAAAGGGAAAAGAAAGAAATTTTATAAATTACAAAGTGCGCCTGTATTTATAAAGGATTAGCGGACCGGATTTAGCAAAGGTTACTTATTATACGGGGCGCGTTACATAATATTGAAAATAAGAACGCGATTTTATGTAACGTATTATACGATATCAGCGGTAAAAATAATGTATTTTATAACGTGTTAAAAAGTACGTTATATGACGTTGGCAGTAAAAAAGATATATTATACGGCGCGTTACGGGTATGTTATACGGCGTCGACGGAAAAAGAAATATATTATATACATAACTTAGGAGCGTATTATAAGGTACCGGCGGTAAGGTTAAAGGATGCTTTATACGGCGTTAAAAACCTGGGGTTAAACCGGCTAAAACGTTATACAATATATTAAACGTAATATTACCGATTTACGTTCGACCTTCGTACTAAACGGATACGGCCCGCGTCTGGTATTTATCCGGAGGGACGTCGTAACCCTTATAATATCCGGGGAAAAGGGGGTATATTATAAACTTAAGCCGTTAGCTATTAAGCCTATAGGTTACATAACTGTATACGTAACGGGATAGCCAGTACTCGGCCTAGGCTTGGCCCAGGTGCGAACCGGGTACGATCCAGGTACAGGCCGGGCACTGTCCGTGTACAGTACGTATAAAGGCACGTAACGGGCTGGGTACTAGTCCTTCCCAAGTGCCCTGCATGTTGGGCTACGGTAGCCTCTTCTAGTCTTCCTCCGCACCTCGATAGTAAATCCCATTTGGCACCTACTTGGCTTGCTATGGTAGGTCGGACCATAACATTAAGGGTAAAAGAAGAAGAAAAGTAAAAAGGTTGTTGTTTGGGATTAAAGAGTAGAGGAAGGTACGGGTCCTGGTGTTTTGATAATGGGAATATATTATTACAACTCCGTGCTAATAACTGAATTTTTCTGTTTTATATTAATTATAATGGGTTCAATATAAAATATAAATCTTAGCTTAGAGCTATTATTTGTTATGCTATCTGTATATTTAAACGGATTGTGGTATTTCAGATCGTATTTTAAAGTAAAGACTAAGGTAAAGGAAGGAATCTATCAAACTATCATAACAATGATTACTCATGAGAAAGATAACACATAAGTACGTAATCTTGTAAAAAAAGCAAGTACCACCTCCTCCTTATACAACAATTATGCAAACATGGACGTAATCTACCACCAATTTCAGCGGATTATATCGTCAAAATTGGTCAAGTAGTTGAGAGATAACTGTCCCACCAAAAAAAAAATACAATATGTCAAATTTTTTCATGAACTAGCTAAAGAAGATGTTAATTAATTTTAAATAAACTTAAAACACTTTTAGAATATATTAGGCAAAGATCATCTATGTTTCACCTAGATTAATCAATTAAATAACGTCAGAATTTCGTCATTATTGATATACAAATTAATAACACACTTTCGTTAATAACTATTGGATTTATAATAGCTATATTGTTTGCGATTAAGAATTCAGGCCTTTCAAAGTTTGAACCGATCAAAACTTTGTTTTAAAGTAAATAACTTAAATTCAACAGATTGTTAATACGTATTTAAGGTATTATCGATAACTGTAATACTTATTTTAACCTTTACCAAAAAGCGTAAGTTACAAATTAGAGAAGATTTATAAAATCAATAAGTTGAAACCGTAAAGGCGTTGAAATTAAGGGTAAAATAGCTTTTATCATCATATTATAGTATTTGTCAATATTTAACGATTTTTCAATTGAGAAAAAAATTAAAGTTCATTAAATAATTACTTTGCTAGGTTAACTCAACATATTTAATAGAAGATGAATAATTCGGATGAAATTTTTGATATATTACCGTTAAACTTCATGATGTATAAGTTCATAATCCTTACGAACATCTGGTTTACAAATAACATCGACTTTACGCTTTCAATTATATTTTTATCGTGTTTGTAAACAAAAAACTTAACTGAAAGGAAATTAACCATCAACAGAAACCTTGTACATTAGATATCTATCAAATTTAAATGTATATTACGAAACGTATTAACATCAGAGGTTTATGGTATAATCACAAAATTTGATGTTGATATGGTGATAAAAAATAATTTAGAGATTACCACTAAATGACGAGTTTTACTTTCCATGTATAGGGTTATTTATACTAATTTCCACAGCCTTTACAAGTTCTTTTCCAAGTTCGAAACAACTGATAAAAAACGGTTTATAATAAACGTAATAGTATTGGAGAAAGTATCTGAAACTCTAAATATAAACGAGTTCGAGTGAATTCATGGAAAAAAATAACCTTATCAATTCTATAAGCAAGACCACTATAAATTCCACCTTAAAATGATTGTAAGCAACAATAAGTTAATTGTACAAATTCAAAGATACGTATACCAACCAGTACGCAATATAAAAGGATAGGAATAACTTAGTACCTCGGAAAACTATTAAGGGAGTAAGCACTAAACACGTACCTTAATTTCATAACTAAAGGTATATAATTGGTTGCATATGAGTTTGTGACAAGGAACTAATGTGTTAAAATAACAAAAAGTTAATACTCGGAACTTAAAGGTATATAATTATAATTTAAATGTAATTTTAGTACAAAATAGGTTGGAATTGACAAAGGTATTACCGGTAGAAATAGCAGTGAGTTTAGTGATCTGTAATTGGTTATCGACTACACCAGTGCATAGACACAAAACAACAAGTATCTAGTACTAGAATATCAATTGATTACAATACAACTAAGCTAACCTTATTAATTATAAATGTTGGAATAGTACTACATGCAGTGCAGTAGGTCAACTTTACTTATAGTAAGGTTAAATGTACTGCCAGTTGAGTGTATTTTTTGTGTGAACTTACTGCATTAGGTATAAATCAAGTACAGTATGCTGCACTTCATACTAAGGCACGGGCTAAGAAATTGGCTATACAAATTATATTGCAGACCGGCTAGCGGTCTACCAAACCTAGAACAATACATCTACTAGTTAACTAATATAATACTATTGTTACTTCAACCAATCGAATTGACAACGTTGCAACAATATAAGGTTCTAATAACACTGATCAGTGCTTATTAGATTAAATACAGATTAGTTAAGTAGAAAAAGAAACTACTTTCTGGTTGTTACCTTTAACGTTAACGTTAAGGTAAAAGAAAGATTCTTACAAAGGGCCCTTACTACTATATTAGGCTTTATGGCAGTATGTAAGAAAGATCTTTGGGCTGCGCTAGTTTCTACGATAGAACAGAGGTAGCGATTGTATCGCTATTGAAAACACTAAGAAATCTTCATAGATTTTTCTTAAATACGTTAAAATTAACTTTCAGAAGTTTTAAAGTTCGACAAGTTGTCAAACGGCTAAGTTAGTATTACTACGGATACTACTACTGAAAAAAGACGAGTAAATCCCACAGCCAAAACAACAAACAACCTTCATCCTTTACCAACAATAAACGACCTTCGACCTTACCCTTTATATCAAACCTTTACCCCTAATTCACACTTTTCACTTCTACACACGCTAATTCAATTGTTAAAATCGCTACCCCAAGCGAAAACATCAAGTCACACCAAGAAAGTCGCATCGCGCGATCCAACGCCAAGTCGCCAAGTTCCCACGCGACCTCACCCCAAGCTACCAAGTCACTAAGCCGCCAAGTTTCCACGAGACTTTATGCCAAAACATCAAGTTTCCACGCCCAAAGATTACCAAATCCCTCGTCTTACGCGTTCTACGTAAACCAATACATGAAAATAATTACTATAATCGATCGCTTTAAAACCATTACCGACCCTACTAATAGAAAAGAAATTAAGGAATTTGGATACTTTTTTACCAAGTACTACAACTACGACCTTTAGGGATACGAAATTAATAAAAACTTAACCGAAAAACACCTTACTAACTTCTTTGGTTACTATATCGTTAAATAATGTATTATTAATAACCTTAACTACACCTTTAACAACTTTTGTAACCTTTTTAACGACTAAACAATCAACACATAGATTTCAATTTAAAAAGGGGTTAAAATAAAAATCAAGGTAAAACTTAAACGGCAAGAAGTTTGTATACCATTACAAGTCTGTATAAAGCTAACAAAAAAGCTTTTCGATTGAGCTTAACTTTAGAAATACCTTTAAAACTTACACCTTGAATAAAAGTGTATTAAGGAACTTTACCACCCTTACATGCGATCTAAGGGACCTCCTCTTTACCTTTAGCTAAGCCAAGCCTCTTCACGCGTTAGCGATAAAAAACCTATTAACTTCCTCGGTAATTCAGTACCCCTACGTAATAGCATGGAGTACGCCTTTAAAGGTGGCAAACTATGTGAAGCAAGGGCTGCCAACGCGGCTAGAAGTATTGATATCGACGTTTTATACCAGTCAATTTAGCAAGATCGTCAAGCCTCTTAAATCCATTAAGTATTACTTTCCCCGTAGCACTTTAATTAAAATCACCAAGGTCTTTAAAAACCTTTGCATGGCAGGTTTACCTACAGGTTAAAGTCTATTATAAGTTCTATCACAAGACTTTACCCCTCGAGCTAGGCGACTAGCAATTACCCTTAACACCGTGTCTCGGAGGCTCCAAGGTTTAAATTGCCAGGAAACACCAACTAAACTGGGATAGCTATCGCAACCTACCCCTAAAACCTGTAAAAATGGTTAACATTAACTATAAACTCCTTACAGACTTCGCCAAAATCTAAAACAACGTAAAAAGGTATGACGGGAAGCCCTACAACCTTCTCGACACTAAAATAATACCCTTTCTAAATATTTATAAGTAAATGAAGGTTCCTCCTTTAGGTTTTCACTTACTGTTTCCCGGAATCCTTATAAGGAACGCCAGGAACTATTACCTAACCTTCCTTACTCGAGCTACCACGTTTCGCGAAATTTACGATGGTATGAGAAGCTACTTCGAATATGATGTTTACTTTGCACAATACCATATAAACTGAACCATCACTTAATAAAATATAGTAATAACCAAGAATAAGAAAAGGGAAAAACACTATTGGATATCCTTAATTAAATGCTTAACAATTTAATATTATGCTAACAAACAATAATCAAAGCCTACACTAGCGAAGCCACACTTCGCTAATAGGTACAGGCAGCAGTTACGGGCGTTAACGAGTTCACATACGTCTTACAACGCCTAAATACCACTTGTGAAAGCTTCTTTAGTTATCTACGTTCCTCGCTCGCCACTGTAATAATACGTACGCCAAACTCGCTTAATATATACCTTCAAGCCTACAACTTCCCTAATGTAAATAAAAAAAAACTTACATTAATTAATTACGTCTACCACAAATACAGCTATGAGCGCCCTTAACGTCTAAGGTTTGGCCTACCGGCTACGAACTAAAAGTAACAACTACATTAATGCTAACAAGGCCAAGGTTTAAGTGGACCTATTAATCAAAAACACCATCGTCGTAATAGTAGCCAAAGATATTAGATCTATGATAAGTCTAGATATTAATAAACTCAGCACCCCCTAGCTAAACGAAATAACAAAAAGGTAATATACTATATCCAATACCCTATTACTTATAAACATTTATACTTAAATTAAATTAAAAACTTCAAAGATAACGAGTCAATTAACAGCGATGATAGCACTAAATAAATTAGGTGATATAAAGATAATACTTCTAATACGACTCAATAATTGGCCTACCAAGATTTTGTATACTGTTTAAGTGGTAAAAACCCTTATCTTTACCCTAAAAAAACCCTTAACCTATTATATACCTTTAATCTTTGCGATCTTTACGTAGACTACACGTTTTAAAGTATTATACCAGAAATAGGGGCGGTAAGATACTTATTAGGGACCATTCGTAATACGTAACATTATGAAAGGAAAGTATTATAGCCACTAAGATTAATCATCACGATATCGGCAGAGCTAAAGTTAGCTTTAAACTAGGTAAACAACTATCGTAATTAGAGATAACGGTAATTCAAACTATTATAAAAGCAATTACATTCCGCATTCTTAAGTTTCTTACCCCTTTTTTTCTTTATTTAAAAAACATAAAAACCCTCGGCGTTAATATAGACGTTAATGCAAACGAACTGGTTAAAAACAGCCAAAAGATTTTACTCGTCTTTAAATAAAGGCACCTATAGTTTTATCTCTAAGGCCTGGAAGTAATAGTATTAAACCTAACAAAGCCAGATATATGTTAACTATACCGTCGTTTTAACCACCCAGCCTATAACAAGCTATACAAAGTCTTAAAGTCTGTAAGTTATAAAAACGTGGAATATTTTTCCCTAAAGACTATTACATAACTTTACCAATAGTGTTAAACATATATACAAATACCGCGGAAATTTAAATTTAAATTAAAAGATAATAAAGACTTTAACTACGAGATTTTCGTTCATATATTTTACTTAAACCATAAGCTTATTCTTTACGTCCTTAATTCCACAAACTATTTTACGGGGCTAATTTTTCAAAGTCCCTTTCGACAAAGGATACGTAGGAAACACTAAGGATATTGTAAATTAACACGTATTTATGCCCACCCAACGTCGTCGTCCACAATGTCGGTACCAACTTTACGGCGACATAGTTTTAGGAAAATGACAAGATAATAGGTATCTAGTGTATATAAATACCTGGAAAAGCCTATTGAAGTATTAAAAAGGATAAAAGGGCATACTACCTACTTTACCAAACGTATAATATCGTTACACTAGAAATTAGAAGCTTTACGAATTCGGATACACGCCTACAAATAGCGGTGAAAGGTCTAAACGACATTATGGACCCTAAAGACCTAATACTAACGCTACTAGTCTTTAAAGCATATCCACGCCTAATAAGAAAATCTACGCTCTCGACAAGTACTCAAAACGTATTTCAGCCTACAGCAAAAGCTTTGAGGGAATTGCGAAATGAATCGGCACGCCTCTAAGTTAATAATACTCTTAATACTAGAAACGGCCTTATAACAATCGAAGTACTTATTTTACCGTTCCAAAGTAAAGTCCTCGTATAGCGAGAGTCGGTCGAATGGTAAATTCCATATAAGATATTAAATATTACGAATTTCGAAATAATTGTTAAAACTACCAACGGTCTTATATCTTTTAAAACCACTTAGGTCAAGCCTTACATTAAGTTCATTAACGATAAAAACCCTTATGTTAAACGACCGACTTAATACGAACCTCCTCCACTCGTTATTGATAAGCTGATAAAACGCCGCCAGCGAAAACGACCCCCGAAAAAAACCTTTCAAAAAGATTAATATATACCAGGTCTTATTTACAATACTACTTAAGTAAGTAAAAAAGAAAAGAATAACGCAAACTTAGCATTAAAGCTTCGAATATAAGGGATTATTAAGACTTTCGGCAAACCTTTTAAGAAAAGAGATAAAGTTGAAATTAATAGCCTATTAACCCGAAGGATAGTACAATTCGTATTTAAAACCGATTTTAACCTTTAAAACTAAAACTTTACGATTTTTGAGTCGAAATTTATTTACGAAATTAAAGGTAAAACCATAGGGCAGCCATACGAAAAGTCACGTCTAATTGCTTTAAAATCTGGCAATAAAGATAAAGACTAAATCCTTACTTAGTCGCCAACGATTTAAAAGATTAACTAACTTTTAGTAGTTGTTTTAACAATAAGTTAATTAGCCAAAACTAAAGGTGAGTTTACGTTTAATAGCTATGATATAACTTGATCCTATATGTAGTTAGCAATGGATCTATAACTGATCGTACTACTAAAATCATTATAAAAACTACGTGTTATCTACCGTTTAAAGAATGTAATACGATATTTTAAACCATTATACAGATTAGCTAAAACATGATTTTATTAATTATTAATCTATTAGTCGTACTTTAAATTACGGCGAACGATAAAGTTTTGAGATACGACCCGTAATTATCAATAACGTAGGAAAAGGACTTCGGCGTGATAGGCATGTAAATTGACAATACCTTATTTTTTAGAATGGTTATCTTAATAACATTGAAATGATAGATGATTAAAAACCTCAAATTCTGAAATTACAAGTCGGTGACAACGTTTACAAAGGGTAGTCAACTTAACTTTAATAAATGGTTAATCCATATACTTAATGTTAATATCGGCTTTAACTTTCGTTAAAAGGAATAGAATATTATTTTAACTATAATTAATAAAACTAATACGGCTAAAGTTTGACGGTACTTTAAATATTATGTCCGTAATAGATATATAGCCACCCTATACCAACCGAAAGCCTTCTATGACCTTTCCATCGCGGTACAAATATAATATTCGATAAATAAAGACTTTGACAGGTTAAATAAAAGGCTTTAATGGTAAATGCGAAATTTGAACCGAGGGATTAATAAAGTCCTAACCAACCTATTTAAGATTAAGTTAATTATCTTTATAGACGGGTCTTTTGTAAATAATATCGATATGTTTAAGATTTAGTTAATAATATTTATAGACGGGTTCTTTGTAAATGATATCGACCTGTTTTTATAGACGGGAAAACTAATTTAGAATTATTGGCAGTCTAATCTATCAAACCTCCGTCAAGTGTAAAAAGATTACATAAAACGTATTAACTTCGGAGGTCTACGGAATAATGACGGGCTTTAACGTAGGCATGGAATTATAAAAAACCCTTTAGCTTTATTACCAGGTAGCTAAAGATTCCTCCTATCCCGATAAAAATTTATACCGACTTAAGGAGCCTTTTCGAATACCTTTCGAAGCTCGGAACCACCAGCGAAAAACGTCTGATAATCAATGTAATAGCACTTCGTAGTGCCTACAAAGAAAGGGAGATTAAAGAATTCCAATGGATTAATGGTAAAGATAGTCCAATAGATGCTATGACGAAAGTAGTGTCAAATAAGACCTTAAAAAGGTTTGTAGATAGTAATAAGCTAACTATACGTATCGAGAGCTACGTTGATAGGATGCCTGTAAAACTTAAATCACGTGCCGGCAACTAGGAATATTCCGGCAAATCGGAAGACTGCCAAGGAATTGACTATATGGACTTGTTTAATTGACACGGCTAAAGTGAAGGCTTGTGAAGAGCTATGACGGAAAAAAAATTTATGGGAGTTAATAAACTCGAACCTCAGAATAACGGAGCAATTGAGGTTAAATAGGGTTAATTTATATATAATTTAGTGAAATTTAGTATGGAAGTTCATTGTAATTGACAGGGGGTTGGAAAGTTGACAAGGTCGCTATTTAGCACTAACTGAAAAAGATTAGTCAACAACATTGGCGTGTATGTACAAACTAAAAAGCCGCCAGTATTAAAATAGTACTATATACTGTGTATTAGGTCAACTTTACTTATAGTAAAGTTAACTATACTACAAGTTAAGTGTATTGTTTGTGTGTACTTACTGCATTAGGTGTAAGTTGAGTGTAATACGCTGCACTTCACACTAGAGTACGGGCTAAGAAATTAGCTATACAAATTACAGTACAGACCGGCTAGCGGTCTGCCAAACCTAGAACAATACATCCACCACTTGACCAATGCAATACTACTATTACTTCGACCAATCGAATTGAGAATATTGCAACGATCTAAGGCTCTACCAACAATAAGTTAACTGTACTAACCGCAGGTTGATTTTACTAATTTTAGGTTGATTGTATCAACTCAAAGTTAAGTACAATAGAGTGCTCGATTTCATGTAGGGCATGAGCCAAGCAGTTGTCCATAAAAATCAGTGTGCAGATCAGCTAGCGGTCTGCCAAACTTAGAAGTAACCATATCATTAATTTCAATAAAATACACCAGTTACTTATAATATTTTTCAGCTATAAATGCCTACGAACAGATAACGATATTATGAATATGATTGAAAAGTAGAAATACGAGTATATTGTAGCTGTTTAAAACAATACAAATTTAAATTATTCAATTAAAAGGAGTAACTACACCTCTATATAATAATTTGCTTCCGATTCAAGTGTTTAAAGCGATGGTTCTTAAAGGTTTCATTCACATTACCCCGATAAAGCTAACCAGCCAGTTTAGCTTCATACAACACTAGTAACGGTTGTAATATCCTAATGGAAGATTAAATCGAACTTAACGTTTAACCCTAAAAATCGATTGCTTATTTACAAAACCTATATAGCAATAATACTTTCGTTAAAAGCCTAACTGAAGCTAGCGCCAATATAGCTTACAATTGGATTACGTTACTTCGCCTGCCAATATGATCTGACAAAATAAAGGCCATAATAATATATATTCCAAAAAATAGAACTTGAGAAACATATCTGCTGTAAATTATCACTTAAATTTCATAGATTTTATATTATTAAGAAAGGGTTTGAATTTATATATTGTAATAAAATACAAATGAATTAGAGCTTTAAAATTCTAAACGTGCACGATGATAATGTTATACACGAACAGTTCAATATATTATAATATCTTCAATATCAATTTTATCAAATTAGTAATATAAATTATATAATTACTTATTTAACTTACAGTTTTACTCGTTTATCAGATATTTAGACTTTTAATTTGTTCAGTATTAGATATTTAATTTACGTTAATTTGTTTAGTATTAGATATTTAATTTACGTTCATAAGTGAGATTTTGGAAGCTAAAATACAACCCAATGTTTTCCGTTGTTTTGAAAATAAAAGCGCTTTTATAATAGGGTATTATTACAAGTTTAAACACATATCAATTATCTCACTACTAGTAGTATAAACATCTCGCGTTGTGTCACCTAGTCTTTAATTTTCTTTTTTTTATAGACAATTCCACATATATTAAGATAACTTTTTTAGTCGGAGATAGGTACGACTTTAAGAAATGTTGATTAAATAGATATTAAAGTCTTGTTTTCAAATTTTTGAGTTGCGGAGAAGATCTCTCAAATTATTAATATTAAACTTAAAAAGTAGTAGTAAGTTTTACGTGGTAAAGCTAAATTCGATAAAGTCAAGTAGGGTAATAGAATAGTAAAATTTTACGTTGAAAGTTTTAAAAATATAGATTACATTATAATACTATAAGTGTTAGTAGGCTTTTATCGTTGAAACGTAGTTAATTCGAATCACTGTGATCGAAGTAACTGGTGTTGCGTTGATATTGTTGATTGAGATGTGTAAGTTCTAAGTTTGGCAAACCGCTAGCTGGTCTGCACACTAATTTGTATGGCTAAACGCTTTAGCCTGTGCCCCACTTTGAAGTGGGCACCTACTAGGCTACACTTGCAGTGCAGTCTCACAAACTGCAGTCAATTTTTTCAGTCACTACAATCAACTTTACTGCAAGTAAAGTTGACTTAGCTGTACTACATTTAACTGCTATTCCAACAATAAGCGAATATGATTAATGAACTTTACTAAGTATTCCTGAGTACAATGAAGGTTTAAAAGGGTTTAAATGGCGGCAGCGATACCGATGTTATTAGTTAAAGTAAAATTTAAAGGTTAAGGATAGTTTTATATTAAATGTTGTCGGTATAAAACCAAAAGAGATTAGAAAATCTTGTTAAAGGTTACTAACATATGAATTAAAAAATTGGATTTTTTTCACTTATTTAGCGATGGGAAATAATACGATACACAATTGTTTACAAAGATTTTAAGAATGAAGTTAAGAGTTTTTATTATAATTTTATAGTTTCTAGGTTACACAAGTAAATTTAGTAGAATTTGAAAGAAATCAAAATAGGGAAAGTAGGGGGAAAGATTGATAAAGATAATGATTTAGAGATAAGAATCGTAGGTTGTTCTCGAAATATATTCAATTATTACAAGCTACAAGTAGCAAAATCAATATATGTGGATTTGGTTTTTTAAAAAAATGACAATTAATCGGCGTGGTGAAAAAGATTACACTGATATAACAGTGTGTTAATTAGTAAAATTTAAGCCTATAATATTAGTGGATTGTAGTCATTACATATTATTATAATAAATTAGTAGAGATTATGATATGGCATTGCAGTTGATAGAGTTAACTGTAAGCATATTAGTACAATTGATAATATGGTCAATTACGCTATATATACAATAGTTACTATAATATAATCATATAGAAAATACTTGTCTGCAACATTAAACATAGCTTTTGCATAGCTAAATTAGATTTGATGTATTTAAGTACTTCATCAAGTTATATTACTATATTTATATTATATACAACACGCTTTTTAACCCTATTTTTCATCTTTCCATTTACACTTTACTTGCTTAAACTAGGCTTGTATTTTAAAGTTTGTATTTTAAAGCTTACATTTGAAAGCGATATATATTAATACTAACATCGTAAGGTTTGTATTTTAAGAATATACAATGCGCATTCACATTTTAAGGTGTATATTTTAAGGTATGTATTCTAAATCTATAAGCATACTATATTTCAAGTTTTACAATTTAAAGCTTGCATCTTAGGGTTATATGCGTTTGCATCTTAAGGTAGTTTGTATTTTAAGGCTTTACGTATTTCTATTTCAAGATTATACGTGTTTGTAATCTAAAGCGCTTCGTATTTTAAAGCTATATAACTTGGTAAATGTGCGTAAGTATAGAGGTGGCGCTAAAAGAAAAGCTTGCTGTAGGTGACTGACGTAAGCGCGGGAACATGACTCGCCAAAGGACGCACATGTATCGAATCCAATTTAGCTGTGTGGAAGCCATTTTAAGCTATGTAGATAGCCGTTCTCTTATATAAGGGTTTAGGAAATGACGGGTTCTAATAACGAGAAGGGTGGGCTTGTATTGATTGTTCAAGGCCTAAATCTGGTACAACTATACGTACTAATATATATAGGAATTGGAGATACCTATTCAAAGGCAAAAGTTATCAATCAGATTGTTGGAATGCAGCGTTTTCCACCTTCTTACTCAGTATAACTTGTGTGGTCCAACTTCAAGCGGCAACTGGTCCGTGCACATCACGCTATGTACAGTACAGTACTGCGTAGCACCCAATCAGGATAAGCGTGCCCTTGCTACGACGACCCCTGCTTTAAGCATGCCTTCATTGGAGACATCTTTACCCTGCTCAGCACCTGGCTCGCAGAGATAAGCCCAGTGAGACAGCTGCTCAACACATTGCTCTCCGCGCAAGCCTCTTTTCCCCTAGGACCTATCCTTGGGACACCCACTGACCCCGAGCCCGCTCCCTCTCCTCCTACTATCCACGTCGACCTCCCTCAGCTGCGCAGCTTTGTAACCATGGGCAACGCTCCCTCCTCCGTCATGGACAGCCTGGTCGAGGGCTCCAACTGTACGTCTCCTGCTCAGCTCTGCTCGCGACGCGCGCAATTGGGATGCAACAGTGTGGCGGTGCCTTCCGGCAACGTCCCGGGCGGCCTTCCATGCAACGATAACTCGGTTGCTAATACGGGCGTGGTACAGTCAATCGCGACGAGGTCGACCGCCTGCGCAAGCGGTTCATGAAGCTCGACAAGGTACGTGGCATATACAGCCACATTTCACAGGTCATTGGAAACGACAGATGGCTGACTTTATTTGCGCAGGACAACTCTGGCACCATCGAGCGCGAGGAGTTCCTGAGCCTGCCTCAGATCAACTCCAATCCCCTCGCAACCCGGTACGTGCGACCTCAGACACGATACAACCCACCTGCGCAAGATGGCAGCCGTGTCCACTCCAAAACTCTTGCTCCACACCATGTACAGCTGCTGACATGGCCCCGCAACAGCATGATCTCCATCTTCGACGAGGACGGTGGCGGCAACGTGGACTTCCAAGAGTTCGTCTCAGGTCTGTCCGCCTTCAGCTCCAAAGGCAACAAGGATCAGAAGCTGGCGTTCGCCTTCAAGGTCTACGACATTGACCGCGACGGCTACATCTCCAACGGTGAGCTGTTCATCGTCCTCAAGATGATGGTCGGCTCCAACCTGAAGGACCAGCAGCTGCAGCAGATCGTCGACAAGACCATCATGGAGGCTGACCTTGATAAGGACGGCAAGATCTCCTTTGAAGAGTTCAAGAAGATGGTCGAGACCACCGATGTCAGCATGAGCATGACGCTGGGTATGTTTCACTTGCTTCACCACTCCGTGTGGACTTCGAGTGGGGCTTGTGTGTGCTGACTCTATCCATTCATTAGACCAATTCTGAGCGGCTTGACATGCGTCCATGCACCCTTACTCTGCGGAAGAACAAGTTTTCTGACTCTGACGGCCTGATGAATGTGTGCAGGCATATTTAGAGCACGCGCCTGCTAGGACAAGCCACACGCAGGGAAAAGAGCTCTCATGCTCCTGTGCTGTCCTGCTCAATGACCTGCGTGCTGGTGGCTACTCTTGGCGGCCCACTCCATGTTTCGCACGGAACCGCAACTGCACGGGAGAGCATCTGCATGAACTGGTACCTATGGCATTCGTCATTTCATGGTCTTTTCATTGCATGGCGTTTTAAGGGGCGGCCAGTTGGATTAGGTTCATGAAAATAGAATTGGGCGCTCTGCCCTCCTATGAAATTCCTTGGCAATTGCTTTGGGACAGCAGTGCTGAGATTGTGCTAGGTATGGCACTGGTCTTCCAATCCAGTGCAAGATGTATCAAGACGATGGCCACAGTATCTGTCTTGCCGGCACATGTTTCTTTTGCAAAATGTTCCATGCCATGGTACATTTTCACCCGAATTTCTCCCAAACCGTCGCGATTTGGAGGATCCCTGCCTGCCGGGACGGACCGTAGGGCTGCCGGGATCATTATAAACGATGCCATCATAGATGACGGGGTTAACATTTTTCGTGAAACCAGGTCTCAATCTCTCTTTGTGCAGTACACACGCAGAACCACGACCAGAACCACGACCATACCCTCCGCCATAAACTTCCGCCACAAGCCTCGACAACGGAGGCCTCGACTCAAGAGAAGGCATCCAGCATGATACGCAGTGCCACACGGAAAGCACCTTGAGAGAGAGAAAATGGGGCTTGTCGACTTCGCCATCGACATGGCCGCGGTGCTCGGCGCCTCCCGCGGCGTCGCAGCCAAGCACGTCGCGCTGCGGGCCCGCCAGCTGGAGCGGTATGGGCGGACCCCGGGTGTTGCTGCTGCGACGGGCGCGGGCGGGAGGGGCGCGGCGGCGCCGGGGCTGGAGGCGCCGCGGGGTGGTGTGCGGGCCGGCGCGGCGACAGCTGCCGCTGGGGGCGGGGCGGGATCGCAGGAGGCGAGCGCCGGGGAGCCTGCGATGGTGCAGCGCTCGGCGGATCCGCGGGCCGAGGCGCCGGGCCGGGAGGCGGGCAGCGAGGGCCCGGGCGAGCCCGCGCCCGCTCCAGTGCCATCCGTCGCTCGAGATCTCAGGGCGCCGGGGGAGAAGGCGGTGAGGGCCGGTGCAGCCGGTGATACGCACACCCTGGGCGGTCAACACCGGGACAAGACCGTTGAGGAGCCTGTGCCGGAAGGCGTGAATTTGGATCTCTTCCGAACAAGCCGTGGGAGCCGACTGAGTCCGCTCTGGAAGGGCAAAAACTATGAAAGGCCTGAGAAACCGCTGGGGCCGGAGGGAGTTGATTTTGGGGTATTCCGCACTGGACGAGGGTCGAGCATCCTCAAAGAGTGGAACGACAGGCCAAAGGCAGACGAGGAAGCTAGCGCAACAATGGGCGTACCAGAAACGAGACGGGCTGTGGAAGCCTCGACTCCGGAAAAGATATTGGGACGAGACCTGCCCAATCGTGAAATGGATCGTGGATCCCCAATCCATGAAAGCCACAGGGAGACAGAGGAAGTCGAGGTTCCCAGATACCCGGATCCTGCAGAAGAACCAACTGTGAAGCCGGCGCCGAGTCACTCGAAGACGGAATCACAGACGTCGGTATCTAAAGAAGATGCTGTTCAACTCGGAGAGATGCTCGGAGCAGCCGCGACGCCCAAGTACGAATTGAGAGAATCAAAAGTGCCATCATCTCGACTGGGCCGGATATGGAGCTACGGCGGCCTAGCAGCTGGTATGGTGACCGGAGCCGTGAGTGAGTTCTCCAGCAGAGCCATAAGAGGAGGCGGCCAAGGCTCTGTGATGTTCAGCCCTGCGAATATGGAGAGGCTTGTGGCGAAGCTGTCCACGATGAGGGGAGCCGCTCTCAAACTCGGCCAGATGATGAGTTTCCAAGATGAAAAAATGCTTCCGGCTCCCATCCAGGAGGTTTTGCAGAGGGTACAAGATCGAGCAGATTACATGCCTGCATGGCAGCGAGACCGGGTCTTAAGCACGAACCTCGGAGCCGAGTGGCGGAACATGTTTGAGGACTTCGAGGAGAAGCCTATCGCTGCTGCTTCTATCGGCCAAGTCCACCGCGCCGTCCTCAAGTCGAATGGCGCCAAAGTGGCTGTCAAAATCCAGTACCCCGGTGTGGCAGACTCGATCGATTCAGACCTCAATAATCTGCGCATGCTCCTCGCCGCCTCAAAACTCCTCCCCAAGGGTCTCTACCTCGACAAAACCATCGAGAACGCCCGCACAGAGCTCGGCTGGGAGTGCGACTACGAGCGCGAGGCGCATTGCGCGCGCCGCTACAAGGCCCTCCTCGCGGCCGAAGACGACGTCTTCCGCGTGCCGCACGTCTACCCCGAGGCCTCGGGCAAGCAGGTGCTGACGATGCAGTTCATGGACGGCGTGGGCGTGGCGCGCGGCGCCGCCGCCTGGACGCAGCCGCAGCGCGACTGGATCGGCACGCAGATCCTGCGCCTGTGCCTGCGCGAGATCACCGAGTTCCGCTTCATGCAGACGGACCCGAACTGGACCAACTTCCTGTACG